>BGPR01002474.1:146378-171343 GCA_013235015.1 Araneus ventricosus | reverse complement strand
TTATCTTCCACTTGTAAATTTTGAAAATTGGGATGGGTAGTCTCGCTTGTTAAGCGACGATGGGATTTTCAAGATATCTGGGTTAAATTTAGTGGTGCCTCGTCCATTCGGGGGCTGCAGCACCCCTTGAAATTATTTTTAAATATTTTTTTGTTTCGAATCTTATTTTGCCATTTTTCCACATTGAGAGTTCGATGAACAACGAAAATGGAAAAACAAATAATAAAAACGAAGAAAGAAGACAGAAAATGACTCAATAAGTAGGACATACACAAACCCTCGAAAGCAACAAAATTCGCTAATTGTGCATTGACTAAATGACACTGTCGAAAGAGAAAACTTAAATTTCTTCCCATTGAATTTGACGTGTGTGAAAGAAGTGAAAGAGGATGAATGAATCAGATATCAAATTGGACGCAACTAATAAATTATTCCCCTGCAGCTAACAAACTTACGTTTCAGGTAAAACAACTATTTAGGTTCAAATCAATTTTTTAAGCTAGGTTTTTCGAAAGTATTGTTACAAAGCTATAAAGTCGTTTCCCTGAGATGCTAATCTTGGCGACAAACTTGGCGATAAATTTGGCGACAAAGGGAATTTTCTAGAAGGACCTCGAACTTTCAACCTATTTCTCCTGGTTTCATGAACTTTCTGGAGATTACGTCACTTCCTACGTAATGAAGTCACTTCCTGTTGAAAAGTATAAAAGCAAACTCTCAAGCCAAGAAGAGTCAGTTGGATTTTGATCAGCAAGCAAGCTGGTGAGCTAACAAGAAGCCTTTGAGCGCTGTGTTGAGATTTATTGGTAGTCTCTGTTGTGAATTTTTACTAGTGCTGTGTTAATACTTGTGCTACGTTTCTTTGCTTGAGAATATTTGTAAAATAAAGAGCTTTATTTTTGTAATCCTGCTTATTGGATTGCATTCACGTACACCCACAAGACAATTTCGTTACAGTAGGTTAGGTTAGGTTTTCGAGATTTTGGACTTCGAGCTCGTGCGCTCCGTGAAACAAATCATGACTGGTGTTGAATTTGACGGTGGTTTGACTGCTCTGACAGCAGCCCAGATTTGACGCGTGCCCAATCTATGTTACCGTTTTTATTCTCCAAGCCACCGAAGTTTGGCCTTCGCTTTCTTCATTTGTTTTTCCTCATTTTAGCAGAAAATAGGCTCCTAAAAGTGACCAGAAGCTCCGGATTGCCCAGGATAGTCTGGATTTATGATTGTTTGTTCCGAATTGGAAAAATTTCATGGATTAGAGTTAAATGTCCTGGATTTCACGGTATTTCGTTTAAATGTAAATATTTAATCTGAAAAACTCTCATTTTCAGATATTCAGTATATTGTTATATTATTCAATATTATATAATATTTTTCAGTATAATACAATATTATTTAATATGGTATAATATTATACAGTATTATATGACATTATCCAAAATTACGAAAAAGACATTGTACAATATTGAAAAGGTCTTACATTTTACACTGTTTCAATATCGGGAAAAATATTGTACAATAGTACTTTCGCGAATTCTATGATATTAGACAATATTATGTGCTACCTGGGGATAAGCTACATTAAAGTTTTTTTTTAAAGTTAGCTTCCGAAAAGTGTTTCTTCCAAACTTTTACAATAAGGAAAATCTGGTAGTCCTTATTATGACCAGTGTGGATGTATTAGCCTGAAGGCAAAGAAATAAAACTGAAAAACAAATATTTTATTTGTACTACCTTATCTCTTTCTACTTTATTATAATAATTTAGTAATTAACTCTTTTTAATATTTCTGAATTTTTTTGTTAAAATTGAACTCTGTCCTCCTCCGTACCCAATACCTACCCTAAATAAGTGGCGTGACCACCCTAGGGTCAAGGGGATATAGATGCCCCAGCGCCAGTCTTAGTTAAGGACAGGGAGACAAAACATTAGAGCCTTTATGCCACTTTTTAATGTCAAAGATAATAAGGAGTCGAAAAAGTAATGTCATTTACCTTTGCTAAGTCAATGATGAATACTGGGGGCGAAAAAATAATTTTATGCCGCGGGCGCCACTTACCTTCACTACGCCACTGCCCTAACTAGTGTCTTGAGGTGCGAGCTTGAGTCGTACAGCATCCCGGATTGAAGTTCCGAAAATGTGGTCATTTTAGAAGTCGATCTCGTAATCTCAATTTGGCATACTTAGGGTTACCATAATTATTTTAGTTGAAATCCGGAAACGCTGAGGGGGTTGAAGGGTCTTGGAGAGGGTCATAGTAAAGTAAAAAATTCTCAAAGCAGCCTGTTAACGATCCTCTTTCATAACACCCGCACAAAATTTGAATAAGTAAAAAAATTTAAGACGTCAGAATGCGAAGTAAATAAAATTTTAATTCATCTTTGGTAATTCAAAATTTTATTAATGAAAAACAGAACTAAAACAAAATTGCAAAAACCTTTAATCTTCAGTTTGAACAGTAGTTCAGTTCAGTTCAGAATCTTCAGTTCATGGATAATGAGGCTTATCCATCTTTTTAACAATAATAGATGCAAAGTGTGTGAACAATTAACTTTCTTTCATTGGCGGAACGATCAGCGTATTCGAATACTTCAGATATTTTCCAGTAACAACAAAATTTCTCTCTCGTCACATTCAAATCAGGACATTTTGAAGATCCGGACACTAGTCCGGAAATGACCTTGAAATCCGGACGTATGATAACCCTAGGCATACTTACAGTGGCGTAACCGTGGAGAACATGTAAAATGCCGCCCTCCTTTACAAATTACATAGAACACATAAAACTCCAAATAACCAGCGGGAGTGGCCTCCCCTAAACTTTCTCGTATACTTCCCCAAAAAGGTGCTGTTTCCCCTCCCACCCGCGTGGATAAAAAAAATTCGAACCAACCGTAACCCAGAATCCAATCTATCAGAAGGTTTTTCATTGTAGATTATAGCCATTGTAATATATTTACGAAAAGAACCAAATGCAAAGAGATGCGTACTGATTAAAACGCATCTATTATCACACACTGCTAGATTCCACTCTTGTCGGCTCAAGGACTAAGTGACGCAATTCTCTGAATAGCTTCCGCGTGTACAGATTGGTACCAGCACGCAAGAGCTTGGAGAATCGGATTAGAAAAATTAATTATGCAATTTGTACGACTTTTTTTAACCGATTGACACAAAAATTGGACACAAATCTACAATTAAGGTAAGAAGGCCGCATACAAAATTTCATTTATCTAAGTCATTTGGATAAAAAGTTATTGTGATTAAAAATATGCGATTATACAGACCGACAGACAATCAACCCTTCGACGGATTTGGTCCAAAATTTGATACGGACCTACATTCATGATGATAAAACTGTATGCCAAATTTTTTCCTTCTAGCTATTCAAGTGTTTTAGTTATAGTGCTCACATGAACACGGACATACAGACAGACATACTTTCCTTAGACGGATTTTGTCCAAAATTTGATAGAAACCTATAAATTATGTGTAAAGACCACATACCAAATTACATCCCTTCAGCCTTAATAGTTTTCGAGTTGTCGTGTTCACAGACACACATAATTCCAAAATTGTGTTTTTCGGACTCAGGGAGGTCTGAAACGTGGAGATTCTTCAAAATTTCGAGTTCAAATTTTTTGACGATTGCAATACTTTCTCTTTGTATACTTCGTATACGAGAAAGGAAAAATAATGTGTTCCAGGGAAGAAGAAACGTTGTATTAGTAACGTAATTCGTCGTGTGATGCCTTCTATCTCTGCAGATGGGTTGCAAAATCGTGCTTCTATCTATCACCAGTCTTTCTTTAACATATCGGCAATTTACCTATAAAAAGCGAAAAATACGAATTAAGTATGTTATTTTTTATGAGACAATAATTGGTCTAGTGTCACTTCTCTTTTTAGTTATAAAATTTTTACGTGCGTGTCTGATTTTTCCGTCCCTTTCGAAGGATACGTCATTGCATACTTATCTTATTTGTCGCAGAGATACAATTTCCACTCTAAAATGATTTACTTCATTTATCACAGCTCCCACTTTCTTTAGAAAATACATTTACCAAACGGTAGAAAAGACTTCAAAATGATAAATCAGTGTTCCTTGATAAAAATAAAAAATTTCTACAAATCTTTTCGATTGCACAGCTCCATATATGCAGCAATAACGAAAAATTTCACAGTATTATATCTTTTATGCCTCACCATCTACTGCTACACCCACCTACAAAGAAAAAGAGGCAATATTCCTATTTTTACGCTTGAAACCGCCGTTCTATTGTCGTGTTCGGTGGAATGGCGTATTCTCGATTATTTATGGCATCTTGTTCTGATGCTGGGGGCCTGCAGTGTCAGGAGACACAAAACATGACACTTGTGGGCCCTTGACGCATTCCTAAAAAAGAGGCCCTGTCACTTGGGCTGCGCCCTCATCTATCAAAGCTGGAATTGGATTACAGAAAAACGGTTCCGATCCCGCGACTTGCGAGAACATCACTTGGAGCACTCTGACATCTGGCGATGGAGATTACCTGGAAAGACAACAGTTTACTTAAAAGATCTCGAGGATGTCTAGTTCTGTAAGCAGATGTTCCTGTTTTGTTATCGCTAGAAGATATTTCTTTTCGAGGAATGTGGAAGATGCTTTGGAAGTCTGCACGCACGGTGTCGGGTAAAAAACGAAACAAAACAAAAAATCCGTTCAATTGTTAAAAACATTTTGCTGAAAAGAACCGGTTTCTTTCTCTAGCAAACCAGCAGTTAAACAACAGAAGAAAACTCCGAGGTTCACCTCATAAACAAAATTGCAAGTCTTTTCGAAATAGCAGCCTTACATATTAATTATCAGCGAAAAATATATTTAAATAAAGAATCACCATAAATACGAATTTCATTGTGAACATGAATTAAAAAACGAATGAGAGGACAACAGCTAATCATCTGCTGAACCTGTTTTATTTTAGTTTTATGCATTTTCAAATAACAGTTTTTTTCTTCAAAAATAACAATGGCGTCCACCACTAATGCACAGAAACTTTATCTATCTGTTAGAGTGTTTCTAAAGCTTTACTCTATGTCAAAGCTTAATAACGTACGTTATTAAGCTTTGACATAGAGATGTCGAATGTAGAACATTTGTTAATCAGATTAACTATGATCCGCAATTTATTTTCATAATTTTTCATAATTTATTTATTTATTTAATTAAAGAAAAGCACACCACAGAGAAAACTCCATTTACAGAGTGCTGACAAAAACACAAAAGTCACAATAAGTAAATAAAAAAAATCCCTTAGAAAGCACAAAGTAGACCACAGAGAATAAATAAAACTTACGCAAACGTATATATAATTAAAAACGAAAATACATAATCACAAAACTTTAAGACACACTATGACACCAAAAGCCGTACTTTTTATTTAAAAAATTTAAAGTTCATTTCCAAAAAGCAAGGGTCAAAAAGTCAAAACACGCAAACACCGAGTCTAATAAGAAACACACCAGGAGTTTAAAAGTTTAAAAACGTAAGTACACACTTGAGATTTAAAAAAAAATGCAACACTTAAGATAAAAATAAATCAAGAATTCTTTAACATCGGCGGTTATCCGTACGATGAATGTCGTTGCCAAATGACGTCTTCTTATTCTATTATATCTTCTTATTCTATTATACATTAAAGTTTCACAAATTTAATGTGTGTTTCCCCCTATCTTCTTGACTATTATTTTTTAACCTACAAAATAGATCACATATTCTATTTGAGATTTTTATTACCCATATAAGAACGTAAAAGACAGCTAGCACTTTAGCTTGCCCATGTGGCTTTAATCTTTTAAATCAGTCGCTACTTTTACTTTATTATAGATTTAAATATCACAAATTCTGCAATTCCACGCACGAGTCAGATGCATCATCATATACGAAGAGATTAAAATCACTCTTTTATGAGAAAATATGTCGAGTACTACTTAGATAAATCACTCGAGTTTTGCCCTTTTTATCTAACATTAATATTTATTAGTAAAAATAGAAATAACACATGCAAAACTTAATACTAAAAAAGTTTCATTATTACAGATTAATTATTTTCTTAATTAATTAAATAAAATTATTCATTTATTATTAATTCGTAACCAGATCATGCTATCTTCTAGGACTCATAATATTTTCTCCAGATCAAATTAAGAGTGGAAATACAAAGAAAAGCACATTATCCCGGTGTTGTGAAAATTTCAAACTTTAGTAATTTTCTTTCAAGCCAAAATTTTATTCAGGAGAAATAACTCTAAGAATGTGGGGTTTTTTTTCATTACTATTATTTACTTCAAAATTTTGCCAAGTATAAAATGCAAATTTTCCTTCAATAAAGTCGATACAGTGCAAATTGGAAGAATAAATATTTTGTATAACTTCCATGTGAAAATTTCTGAAACTATTTATAACAGTTTATCTTGCTTTTATAAATGAAATAAGAGTCCATTCATAGAAGGATTAACCACTTTGAACCATTCTTCATAATCACGTTGTCACTTGGATTCTAACTTCGCCTGTCAAGTTGGATTCGGATTACAGCAAAACATTTTCAATCCTGCTCCTCAGAGACCATCAGTTGAGGTCCAGAATCAGGCCAGTCCATCTCTGACGTCTGAAGATGGTTCACGAAGATTACTTGGAAAGACAAGAGCTTACTTAAAAGAGCTCAAGTATATATACTTTTGTAAGCAGATGGTTTTGTTTCTTCATCGCTGAAAGCACAGGGGTGGATTAAACTTGATAAGGCCCCCAGGAGATAAAATTCTTGGGGATCCTGTTGGAAGAGTATCCGAAATATGTACATGTACATTTCTACTTGCCAATCATTAAATTTTCAAATATCATACTTTTAACTATTGTAATCTTGTTTTTATTAATAATAATTTTATATTTAATTGCTATATTATTTAATTTTGACTATAGTTTAATTAGTCGACTATTGTTAACAAATGTTTTGAATTCGGTTATTTTAAATTTATATCCGAAACTTCGTGTTTATATATATCTACATTGCTCTTCTTCGTACTGCAGATAAACAAAAGAGAATTGAGAGTAACTTCGAGAAACAAAAGAGTATCGTGAGTAACAAAAAGAAACCGAGAAACTTAGAGAAACAAAAGAGTCACGCGAGTAACGTAGTCCTACGCCTTTAACATCGGCGGCTGTTCGAAAAAGACAGCCTTCCGTCCATTTTATAATTGATTTTTCCTTAGTTGAAATGTTTGTTTAATTAATTGTTCTTCTTAACCTTAACTTTATTTTTACTCCAAATTCAAAATTATCTTACTCTTTTAATTTCTTTGCAATAAGAAGGTAGCTTGTTTCGCTGGAATCGGTATTTATTTTGTAACAACCACTGACAAGGACCTCCAACCCTTTTACTAACAGTCAGAAATTTATATTCCCCCCTTTTTCTTCTAAAAACACCTGCTAAACACAAGTGTCTTCTGGCCACCCAAGTTTTATAACGTTCGGACCCAGAATTCTCGTTTTCTAATTTCTCTACTTTCAATTTTGCAAATTCTCAGGTAAATACAAATTTATACTAGATAATATCTTAAACTAAAATATTTAATACCACACTTTCTCTTCGTATAAGAGAATGTAAAAATCCCAATTTCGGCTTATTTTCTTTAATTTAAACTCCCATTGTGTTCTTAAACACATTTTATTGCGCTTCATGAACAAAATTTATTACCTTGATTTTCCAGTATAAAAATTTAAACAGGTACAGTTAAGTAACAATAACCATAAATTTAATCCAAAACGCGATTTCTCCATGATGAACGAAATTCTGTCTCTCAGTTTTCCTTTTGCACTCCGAGTTCTTTATACTAACCTAAACAACTCCACTCCGGACCGCTCCCAACCCGGCGATATCGATTCAGTGTATCGAAATCAATCTATCAGCGTTTACCGTAAAAAAGTCGTTTGGAGAGCATTGTAAACGAGGGTGGAAACAGATTGCGATCTCGCTGCTCGATCCCCATATTGGGCCCCATCAGTCATGCGGGGCACAGGTTGAACGGACAGATGGGTCTCAGATAGCATCTTATAAACGGCGATTGCGTTTTGAATATTTTAGAAGGGAGTCGGGTCTATTTCACTCGCTTGTTCGCTCTCCTTCCTGGGGATACGAAGAACAACATAGTTCCTTCCCATTTTGAAATATCTTGTCCTTTCCCAGCATATTGCTAGTTTTTAAGGAAAAAATGTCTATACAATAATATTAAAATACAGGATAATATGAACTATAGGATACTCGCTTTATATTCGGAATGGTCTTGTTCTTTTATAGTACATTGTTTTTATACGATAAAAAATGACTATGAAACAATATTAAAAACCTGGAGAGCATGAACTATAATATATTCGCTTTATATTTTCCAGACTATCCTGCCCTTTTCAAGATTATTGGCTGTTATTTAACCCTTTAAGGATCGCTGTTTTTTGCTATCTAATAAGATGACCCCTCCTGTTTTGGAAAGGGGCCGTCGTTTTCATTCATCTAAGAAGGCACAGAATACTTGAGATGTTTATGGATTCCCCGTAATTTTTGTGTCGAATTATAAAGCTAATTAATGATTAAATTTTAGTTTAAAATCCTAAAAATTCGATAATTCGATGCCCGTCAATATGGGGGCGTGAGATTTAAGGAATCAGTGGCGAATACGGGGGGGCTATCGGGCTACAGCCCCCCAGAGCCAAACCAGAATTCTTGATTTTATTTAAAATAATTACAACTGTTTTTTCTTAATTTCCCTCTTTTAAAAAATAATAAAAACGTTTCAACATTGCTTTCTGGCTATACAGGCTCGAAAATTTTCCTACTTTTGTAGTCATTCCCCTTGTATTTGTAGTTTTGAAGCGGTCAAAGACATTTTTTGGCTAGTTATTTCATTATAATTTTTATTAAATTATCGAAAGTATTGTATTGTTCTTTATGATTCTTATTGTCAGGTGAGTCAAGTCTATAAAGTTAAACAGTTTTGGTTTACTATAGCCTTGAGGTTTGACATTCCTCACGACGATACAAAATTTTTATGCCCTCAAACCCCCCCCCCCCATGACCCGAATCCTAGATTCGCCACTGTAAGGAGTTAAGATAAAAGATGCCTACCACACAGTATCAAAATGTTGGGAGAATATGAAGAATAACAAAGCTGTTTTCCATTCCTAAACTTCTGGGTTTTTTTCAAGTATAAAGGTTAATTTTGTAAGGTATAAAAGATGTTTATGAAACAGTATTAAAATATCGAAAATATGATGGAAAATATAGTTGATTTCGATCACATGCTGCCTTGAATTTCACTAACTGACTTTTACCTGTTCTCTTTACTTGTTGATAAAAAATAACTTTGAAACGATAACTTAATACTGGACATTATGAAGAATAATAAAAATGTTTTCTTTTTTCGAACTAGTTTGTCTTTTTCTTCTGTCTTGGTAGTTTCTTGAGACAAAAAATGCATACGAAACGATGTTAATACTGGGTAAACTATATTATACATTATAAAATACAAAATATATATTATACACAAATAAAGTTATTTTCTATATCTATCAATTTTTTTAGTATATTAACTGATTTTTTGATTTAAAAAAATACTTGTGAAACAAAAATTATTTTAGGGAAGATGAGGAGATAGTTGCTTTGCATTCCGAATTATCTTGTCTCTTTCTAGAGTATTGGTCGTTTTTTTAAATAAAAATATATCTATGACGTAATTTTAAAATACCGGAGAGTATGAGGAATTGCAGAACTCTTTTCTTTCGAAGGAGAAAACCCTATAGCAGAGGTTCCCAACCTGTGATACGCGAAACCCTGGGGGTACGCGAGGAACTAGTTGGGGGTACGCGAACTCAAAGTCGATAATGGCGGATACAGGAAAACATAAAGGATTAAAAGTGTTACTGAAATTTGGTTTTCCAAATTCGTTTGAAAAGTACAAGTGAAAGTTGTGCTAATCCTTAAACCTACCCTCAAAATAAGAAAAAAAGGAAGCAGAAGGTAGTGTAATTTTTAGCTATCCTTATAAGTCAATGTAAAATTATTACAATACTGGTTTCATTTGTTTTAGCGTTGAACCAATACTATTGTAAAAATGGAATAAAATATAAAACCAAAAATAAGTCCTCCAAATGTTCGATTACATCAATCAATTCAATTAATTCGAGTCATTTGACCCTTCAGCTTACTTAAGCCCTTAATATTATTGATAAAATCTTCTTGGAATAGACGGATGGTACGAGGGTGTAGGTGTGACTGTAAGGAATACGTGAAAATAAAAAGACTGATGAAGGGGTACGTGCAAATAAAATGACCGATGAAGGGGTACGCGAAAATAAAAAAGACTGATGAAAGGTACGTGAAAATAAAAAGTCTGATAAAAGGGTACGTGAAAATAAAAAGATTGATGAAGAGGTACGTGAAAATAAAAAGACTGATGAAGGGGTTTTATTGAAAATAAAATGACTGATAAAGGAACGTGAAAAATGAAAAGACTATTAAGAAAATACAGTAAAATAAAATTAATCAAAATTACAAAAATCTAAAAGACAATGAAGAGGTACGTAAAATAAGACAATGAAGAGTACAATGAAAATATCGATGATGAAGGAGCAATGAAAATAAAGACAGTGAGAAGAATTACCAAATATAGACAAATGAAAGAGGTACGGCGTAAAATAAAAGATGATAGATAAGATTCAAAATAAAAGACGATGAAAGAATTTTTATTAAAATAAAGATTGATGAAGAGGTACATGAAAAATATCAAAGACCTTGATGAAAGGGAATTTTAATGAAAATAATAAGACTAGTAATGTGAAGGTACGTGAAAATAAAAGATGAAGGAACATGAAAAATAAAAGACTGATAAAGAATTGCCAAGAAAATAATAAAAGACTAATGAAAGAAGGTACAATAAAGCTCAAAGACTGATGAATGGAGTGCAGTAAGAAAATAAAAAAAGACTTGATGAAGGGAATTTGATGAAAATAAAAAGATTAAGTGAAGAGGTACGTGAAAATAAAAAGACAGTGAAGGGTACAATGAAAATAAATGATAAAGGTACGTGAAATGAAAGACTGATGAAGAGGTACATGAAAATAAGACTGATAAAGGGTACATGAAAATAAAATGACTGATAAAAGGGTACGTGAAAATGAAAAAAACTGATGAAGAAGCGAAAATAAAGAATGATGAAAATTTTGATGAAAATAAAGACGATGAAGAGTGGCATCAATAAAATGATTGATGAAAGGTTGGAAACCACCCCTATACAAGTTGTCGTACATAATTTGTACCAATACAAAGAAAAGAATGGGAAACTGATTATTTTTAATATAAGTCATTATTAAATATTAAGCTTATTTTGAAATGTACTGACTAAAAATATCAGAACAATGGCCTATGGGGAAAGCTTCTAAATATTTTAATAGAACTAGTGTTTTGGGTAGAAACCTGCGACTTTACGCTGGTTAGATTTAAAATTATAATTGTTATTGTCAAGCTTCCTCCTCTCATTATACAGAAGTGTATATACAAAAGACAAAACACTTGAAATTCGATTTCCAGATTTTTGATGAAGCTCCTGCCTTGAGACCTCCCTAAATTCAGAAGAAAAAACATTTTTTGAATTCTTTCCTTATTCTATTAACACGATAATTCTAAATTCCAACGAACTACAAGGATAAAATACAGCTTTACATAAAATTGATAGAAATCGAAAAGAATATTGATGTATGAAATAGATTTGCATTAAACTTTAGATCCGTCATGTGCAGAAGTTCAACAAGTGCTTATTTTAAAGGCTTCATTTTTCAAATATAAGAATTAAATGATGAATTTTTTGTTCTATAAAATGGATTGATATTGGGCCACCATCTTCATTTCGTTTCAAATCAAATCATATTATATCCTACCCTCTGTTAATCGTCAAAGATAGACAAGAACCACATCTCCCTCCCACTGACATGCCAATCCTCTCGTCTGAAGTGATATTCATGATTTCATGCCTCCAACTTCTCGATCCTGTTGGTGTCTGCCAGAGCAAAACTGCCCCAACCCGCCCCAAACTCCAGCTATGAAAAACAAGAGAGACGCGATAAAACCAGCGATATCCAGAATGGGGTGATTGATTTGACACAGGGGAGGCAAGTGCCCCAATTCCCTTCACGCCGGCTCGAATGAATTAATGGGGCAATCAGGGCGCTTAATCATTGTTAAAGAATGCAGCGATGCGGGAATTGTGCCCGGGCAGGATGTCACGGATGCGGTTAGGGTGAAGTTGTGATTGAACTCCGTCGTTTGAATTTGATGGAGTGGAAATTGAAAAATGAAAGAGCGAAATGCAAATCTCCCAACAGATTTCCAAGGGGTGATAGTGGGTTTTTTGGTGTGAAGCGACATCTGTTCACGTAGAAACTACCGTGGTGCGTCCAGGGCAAGATTAAGTTCTATAGGGCCTTATAGACTATAAAGCTTTGGGGCACCCATGTCTCCTGCCCAAATTCCAAAACAAAATATTTTTTTATTGGTTTTAATTTAATCTCTATAGTTTAGCAATTTTCACGCAGCAAATATTAACCTCCCAGCGGGCGCGCGCATGCAAGAGATACAGTCAAACCTGATTTGTGCGGTTCTTTTCTATGTGATTTTGTAGTGCGATTTTTTTAATGCAGTATGATATTCTTAACGAATAAAAAATATATATATATTTGTAGAATTATTAGAATATTTAAAGAAAGAAATTAATTAGATAAAAAAAATCGTTTGGTCATAAAAGAAATTAATTAGATAAAAAAATCGTTTGGTCATAAAAGAAATTAATTTAAAAATATCGTTTGGTCATAAAAGAAATTAATTTAAAAATATCGTTTGGTTGAAAAAGAAATTAATTAAAAATATCGTTTGGTATTAATTCTTTTCTAAAGGTAATAAAAATAGTTTGGCAACGGTATTGTCTTTTTTGCTAACGTTATCTAGCAACGAAACAGAATAGGGAAATTGAACTTGGAATTCGATATAAGTCAGTGATGTAATGTTTTGTAATATAAGTAAGTGTATGTGCTTGTTTTACATGTTTTGTGCTGTGGAAAACGTCCAACAAATGTATTATGTTTGATAAAGAAGGTTCCACGATTCTTCATATTTTGCTGAAATACATCACAGCAGTAGATGAATTCCAGCGGTGTTGGCATTATAACACCGTTGTAATGTTTTCTATCAGTGTACATATAGTACACTGAAAGGCGCTGTTCGCCTTTATGCGCTATGTTCATTTGTTATCAGCAGTTTCCCGATAATGCACATTCAATCGTTTTCGTTTTTGACTAACGTTAGTTATTTTTCTTTTTTCGATTACGACAAGTAGCAGTGAATTATGTGCATTTTGAAAATTTCTCTATGTGTAAAATGAGAAATCAAATTTTAAAAAAATGTTTCCATGTGTAATTTAATTATTTATTTTGTTTGAAAGCACTTTCTCAGTATTTCGAAATCTTTGACATATTTTCTAAGTGCGACATTTTTTTATGGGATCCCTCTCCACCGCATAAATTGTTTGCTCTAATACGGTGTAAAAAATTATTTGTTATAAGTATTTATGAAATTTCTGAATATTTTTTTGTGCGGTTTCTTTTATGCGGTCCGTATCTACCGCACAAAAACAGGTTTGACTGTACTTATATCGCGCATCGGATTACACATTCATAGCGTTCTTTTATACATTTAAGTGCAATTTATATATATATAACCTTTGTTTAGTAGAAAGCTAATAAATACAGATTACATAAATAAAAGTTGCATTTATTTTTGTAAAACAGCACGATATAAATATGCAATGTGATGCATGATATAAGTATCACCTGAATGCGCGCGTCCGCTGGAAGGTTCAGAAAAACTGAATTAATAAAATATTTAATTATGGGTCACCTTCAGGAAATTTGACTTCAGTATCTCGTAAATAAAAAAATATAAAATTTAAATTTAAAAGTAAAAGTAATTTTTTAAAAGAAGTGTAAAATTTTACAAAATTATTTTTTCTCGGTCTTATACATAGTTGCCAGGATTATTGAGTCGTTCAGGCAACTGCAACACTAACTAGACCTCATTGATTTGCAAGCGAATTTGAAATCCTGAAAAAAAATATCCTGACTACAATGTTCTGGAATTTAAGCGATACTTCATGTCAATTTGAATAAATTCTAGTATAGGTATCTTGTAAATTAAATGAAAGAACTAAATTAAATTACTTTGAAAATAATTTTAAAAAATCAAGTTCCGTGGAGGGCCTAGGCAGTTGCCTACTTTGCCACTGAGCTACTGTGTCTTAAATAGAGTGAGGCAAAAATTATGAGATAAAATAAAATAGAAAATAACTGGATCAGTTGTATCCTAAATTCATCTGCATTTTGCCTACATGGATACGTTAAAAATTACTGATACATTACCATTGTAGTCCCTTAAGAAAACATTGCACTGATACAGTCAGTTTCTTATTAGAGATTAAATATTGGTGTATATTTGGTGCAAAAATAATTACAGTTTTTCTACCTTTTGGGATACTACTTCAAAGTGTTGAATTTTCTCCTTGACTGATCACCCCACTGTATTTTAAATTAAATTATTACAATTCGAAAAAACCGTGCATCTGCCGAATAATTAAATACTAGAGAACATTTTAGTTTATTTACCTGAAATTATTTTCGAAAAGAGCAGGAATTAATTAATTATTAATTAAATTTTTAAAAATACTCTTGAGTATTTTCTGAAACTAATTTTTTTCTTTTTGTTTCATTTTTCTGCTTGTGAAAAATTTAACCTTTTGTATTATAATGAGAAGACTCGATCCTGACTTGTTTGGAAGTAAAATTACCAAACAACGAGATGATTAGGAAGTTAATAAGCTATACAAAAGAAAAATAAAAGAGTATTTATTACGCTATAAATAATAAGTGAACGAAAGCGGCAATTTTTTGAAATATTATAAAATTATTAAACTCCTTTTCCTTATAACGAAGCCAATATTAAATTTAAAATAAAAGATTCTAGGCCAATATATTTTCAGCAGACGATTATAAATTTCTTCCTAAACAAAGTTTCTTTCAAAAACTAGTTATGAAAAATGTTATTACTTACTTGTAGCAATATGTTATGTTAAGAAGATATTCGAAAGGATGTGTAAAGAGCTATCTATACTTTTTAAATTATTTTCTACACTTGTTATAACTTTTTTGATTGATAATACTTACTTGGCCATTCTTAAATTTCTTTTTCAATTTTTCAGAGGAAATCCGTTGATTAGATCCCAAACAGAAAAAAATTGCAGATCGTTTTATTCTATAAATATATAAAGAATGCATCAAATTTACGTGTGGTCTACGCATGGACAAAAATTATGTATATTTCGTGAATTTCTAGCTTGGAATGATTAAAAGACCTCTAAAAGTATGCAAAATCATCTGATTTTTTGTCACTATTGTTTTTCACTTTCGAAATTTTGATGGTATAGGGTTATTATTTTGATGTATATTATCTAAAGAAAGCAATTTTTGGCCCTCTTAAAATCCGAAACCTTACATTTTCAATGATTCCACTTTGATTGCCGCTCAATTTTTTGTCGATTTCCCCTATTTTTGAAAACATCAAATTTATATCTATGATAATTTGTACGCAAATAAATGCATTTAATATTTTCACCGGGCGGATTTATAGAATGTCATAACTTCGGTGGAAAATAATATTTGGGGGGCATGAATGTTAGCGCTTAGGTAGATAATAAATGCAATTAAAAATGTATGTATAATATTTTCCTTGGCTATCAATGGCAACAATTGATGTTAAAAATATTCATAAAGGAGGCGCTTCCTTTCTTTTATAGCACAGAGAAGAAAATTGAGAATATGTTTAGAATATTTTCCTGATGAAAGATTTACAATTTTCATGCAAAGACCACTTAACAAATTTCAGCAATCTAATTCATTGTGTTTTTGAATTTTCCTGTTCACATACATACGGATTGACAGACATACAGCCATATATTCCAAGAAAGGATTTTTCGGATTCCAGGTGTTCTAAAATTTCCGAATTTATTAAAATATGCTGGTCGAGGTTTTTTTCCCCTTACAAGGCTTTCTCTCTAAGCACATTTTGTAAACTAGAAAGCTTATAAGAAAAAGTAATAAATAACACTTCAGCAATAATTTTTTAAAAATAATTATTGAGTTTAAAAATTCGTGATATCCTCATTTTACAGCATGGGATTTGCAAAATTAGAATGTTATTTCTGTACGTCAGGGGCAATTTTTCCTAAGTAGCAATTTTGGAACATTTTGAAGAAGAACCAAAAGAAATTACAGAGCGCAATTTATTGCAATACGCGATTTACTTTTTGAGAGCGATTATCTTTTACTCTTTTCGACCTACAACTACGACACGTTGCCCATCCAAAAATGCGGTCGTAATATTACAAATACTATAAAAAACATCAAAATCAGCAAAATTGGACTTAAGATAGTTTACCTCGGATATACAGACTTCTGTACATTAATAACAAAGTTTATTTTGCATGTGTGTTACAAAAAACCTGTTGCTATACATCTTCCGTTCACCAGAGATAAAAATACAAATTAAAGGAAGTTTTAATTGCGATGGAGGTAAAAATACAATAATATTAACAAAAAACGAATGAAAAAGAACGAAGAGGAAGAAGAATCTGGTACAAAGATAAAAATACAAATTAAGGGAAGTTTTAATTGTGATAGAAGTAAAAATACAATAATATTAACTAAAAACGAATTGAAAAGAAAGAGGAGGAAGAGGAATCTAGTGTGGATAGAGGTTAAAATATAATAATATTCTTCTTCCTCCTCTTTCTTTTCCATTCGTTTTTAGTTAATATTATTGTACTTTTACTTCTATCACAATTAAAACTTCCCTTAATTTGTTTTTTTTATCTTTGTACCTCGCAATTTTTTCCTGGATGATGCTGTATTTGCGCGCACCAAATAAATTGCTTCTATTATTGTTGTTTTGTCTCTTTTAGATACTTTTTCTATTTTTTTCTTCCCGTTTACCAGCTTAGTGGAGTTATCCCGCGTTTAATTTATCAATGTTTACAAAAATATATAACAACATATCTTCGGCTTCCCAGTGCGTTGGAGTTAATCACCTTCTGCTATATCACATTCTTTAATCATGACTCATTCTATAGGACACCACAGAATGAAAAAGCAGCAAAGGTTATCGCGAAAGTAACTCTTTCTCATGAAACGTCGCAGTGTTTACAGTTTGGCCGTGAACAGTTTTCAGGCTTCACTGCAGAGAACACTTCTCGGGTTTCCCTTTCAAGTAGATTCTGCGACCCCGTTTAATACATGCAAAATGAAAATTGGGCAACAGATTTCTTTGCAGTGAAGATTTTTTTATTTTTCAGTTTTAATTAGATTTGCGTCCCTTTTTCATGCAACACGAAGGCTATTTTTTAGTGGAGAAGCTTTATATTCCCGAATTTCAAAAAAGAATACAATTTTTGAAATATTCCGCCAAAAAGCTTTTTTAAGAAACCCAGCGTAGGCTGTGTCCTATGCAAACAAGTGTAATTATTAGCATTTTCCACCGACATGTCCTGTGCACATAAGTAAACTTGAAATTTTTAACTTTATTAGCATTCATTTATTAAATTTAAATTTCTTCAATCCTTCACAAACGAAATGAAAGAAAAGAGTTAATACATTTTCCACTCTTGAAATAAGTAATATCTTTTTAATCCAGAATAAAATCTAAAGTATGAACAATATGAAAAAATAATTTAGGATTTTTTTTAAATGAGCATTTTTTTCGATATGATAGCTGAGAAATTTTTATCTAAATGTACACCTAAGATTTTAGCTTAAATCTTAGTTTAACTAGTTACCAGCAACAACTAAAAATATGTTTAAATATTACATCTTAATTTGACGTTTTATGTTTTTCATACCAACAATTCTTCGTATTAACAATATATCATCAAAAGCAAAAAAAAAAATGTATCATCTGTCTGAATATTTTTTTCATATCGTTTGCTTCAGAACCAAAGAAAATTCGATTAATTAATAATAAGTGACATCGTACTTAATCAATATAAGTGATTATAGCGATAAAATAATCGTGCTTTCTAAACTCAGATATATTCCTTGAAAAAATTATGAGAAAATTCTAAAAAAGAAGGAAGATAAAAAATGTTGCGAAACATTCTTATAAAAGACGGTATCTCATGATACATTTCTATCTGAAATATAATATTTTGGAATGTGTATCCGTATTTTTGTATAAAAATTCCATCAGTAGGGAAAACATATTTCTTTCCCATAACAAGTAAAATAAATGATTCTCATACACTATTCTTCAAATTGACATTTTTTCCCGGACGCTCTCAACCCTCGATATCCCCCTGTCGCCCGAAAAAGATCTTATCTTAAGATGTGTTCGTCCATTTACAACCTGCCGATTAAATATTTACTCGACCAAGATTTGGTCCCAAAGCCCACGTGATAAATAACAAGAAAGCCTTCGTCTATTGTGAATTTCTTTTTTTTGAAAAACGCCAGCTGCGAGTCTCAAGGCGCGAAGGAATAGGGTTGCTGTAATCCCCAGAATTCGCCAAGGAAACAAGTAGTAAGATTTTGCTATATTCCGACCTTGTTAGATTTTTTACATCAGGGGAATAATGTAATCGAAAGGGATTCAGCGTATTATATTCCTTTTGAAAAAGTTAAAATTAAATATCATTATAAAATTTCTCATATTTAAGAGAGGTTAATTTTTCTTATCGCTGCCGGCAGAAACAGAGCTCAATTTTTAACTCATTCGCTGTCACATTAAATATTGTTTAGCAACGGATTTGGAAACCCTTCTGCTATACAATAATTGACAATCAGAAAAGATCAAAACAACAGGAAGAGATAAAGAAGCATAAATAATATAATTTTGCTGATACTTCTACTTTCTTCATTGTGATGTATAATTATTGATCATACTAGGATGAATATATTGTATAGCAACGGATTCGGAAACCCTCCGCGCTTTCGCGCATGAAACCGGGCGGATTTATTTTCATCAAAATAGGGAGAAAGTGAAGAATGGTGATGTTTACATTTTACTGAGCGTGATCTAACAAAGAACTCCGGAAATGCGCTCATACGACTCATTGCCTGACACCCCCTTTCCGTTGCAAAACCGTCCAAAAGTGGTAGTCTCGGAATCCGTTGCCGAACATTAAATACGTAGAAAGCTATGCGCTATCGTATCACTGGTTGATGAAGTAGTAATTTCATTTCTTGAAGCTGAAGCAAGAATTTATTAAAAAATAAACAAATTTCTCCGTAATTGTAAAATTTCACTGTTCAGAATGCTTATCACCTTGTTTAAAAGTAAATTCTCTAGAACTACAGATTGATTCAGAATGTTACGTACAAACTGTTAAGTGAGGTAGGAGGCATGAAAATAAGCTAAAATCGCATAGGAAAGCATTGTCGGAAACACCGACCAGATAAGCTAGAGGGCGCTGTTTGCCATCGTTGTTGTTAGATTTCAGAGCTAGTCTTTTGAAGTTCCGACCTGCGTGCAGTGAACACGCAACAGTTTACAAATATTGAGATGGCGGTCATGCCGACTTTGTCGCAAGTATCTCCGTCTTCTTTGAAATTGCTCTCAAAATGCCGGGTATTTTCTAAAAGATTCTCAAATCCACGTGCCGCTGCTGTAAAGCGTGGCAAATTTTCGTTTCAATACTGATGAAAATGAAATTTTCTTTTTATACGAATGTTCTCCAAATCATATATTGTTATCTATGGCATTATTGTTGCAACTAATTGCCTAAACGCAATAAATACAGCGGGCGCGTTTTTCCTCGTCTCACTTTCATACTTACACAATGTTACACTTCTTGTGTTAAGATTTATAGAATAATAAAGAGAATTGGATAACAATTTGGAACCGATTGGGTCCAATTGACACAAATTTACAAGTTTGGTGTAAAGATAACAAACCAAATTTCGACCGCTTCCTTTTTCAATTACCTTATGAACAATGCATACCTGACTGCTGAAAAATTAGAGAGAATCCGAGTACGGCCAGTTCGGACGCGAAAATTCATCACATCCCTGGCTCTAAATAAATCTGAGAGAATCCGAATACGGCCAGTTCGGAAACGAAATTTCGATACATTCCTGATTTTTGGTAAACCTGAGAGAATCCGAATACGGCCAGTTTGGAAATGAAATTTCGATACATTCCTGATTTTTGGTAAACCTGAGAGAATTGGAATACGGCCAGTTGGGAAGCGAAAGTTTGATACTTTTTTGAATTTTGGTTAATCAGAGAAAATCCGAATATGACCAGTTCGGACACGAAAATTCAACATATCTTTGGTTCCTTAGTTATTCAGATAAAACCCGGCACTTCCATAAAAACAGTTGCTTTACTTCAGTAGAATCTCTATAAAGTTTCTGTATATGAGCTTAGAAACCTCCGCCTTATAACTAGAATTTATAGAACTCGTCTATCTAAATAAATAATAAGAATTTTTTTTGTGAGATTTTAATTTCACGAAAAACTATGTTATGGAGATCTTATATGAAAAACTATCGAACTTTTCTTAACTCTTTTAAGAGATGACTCAAGACAAGTGTGTAGGTGCATCATATGTTTCAGAGAAAGGGACAAGAAATTGTTTCTAGTGAAGCAGAAAATGTATAGCTATTCCGGGTAATATTTAGGAGAGCGACCGAGCTCTAAGTATAAACTTAAATAAATATATCAGAGAAGTTTATTCTTTGATTTGATAACTTAATTTAAGCGCAAGATGTATTTTGTTTTGGGAGATTATATTTTTTCCCCTAAATTGGAACAGAAAAAATTCATTGACTTTATTAAAAAAAGTATCGAATTTCTGGTACCATCTTGGTTAACACAGACCTCGGTTGTAGAGATCAGAAAAATCGAGGTACTACTCTTCCTATCTATCTCGGATCTTCGATAGTGAAACCTGATAAGAAAAAAAAATCTATTTCGGATTTCGAAAAAAATAAATCAGATATTCCAATTTAATCTGAACCTCGGAAGTAACTCTACTTCTCATATTTTTTCGCATAATCCTCTTTTCCACAGCATTCCTAAAAAAAACTTTGGAGGGATTTTTCTGCAATTGGGGAAAAAATTTCCCCCAGAAAAACGGCTTTACAGTGGCAGTGGTCACGTCGTTTCCCTATACATCCAGCCAGCAGATTTCTGCTTACATCTAAATGCATGGAGCCGCGCCGTCCATAGTAGCAGTGGACACACATTTACCCGCCAAACTCACCAACTAAAGTCCAATTTTTTCCATTCTAACGTCTTGAGGAACGAAACTCCATTACTACCGCAGTAGTAGAGGCTGAGGGAAGGGTGTTCCATTGCACTTTGGAAGTGAATGGAATTCTAGAATAGCAATTTCCCTTGGGGGGCAGGCAATGTCATCAAAATCTCCCCCCCCCCTCCTCCGCCCTCTCCCAACACCTCCCACGCGTCAATAGGACGCTATGTGTCACATAATCTCAATCCCAGAAAATTGCTTTCATCCTTGCTTGAGTCTTTCAGTGGAGTGGCAAGCTGTGTGTCAATGGACAATCGTGTGCAGGAAGTGGAGTTGGCGACCTAGAGCTTTTCCGTTTGGCGTGATTGGCTGGAGTGGGAAAGTCTTTTGAGAACTGTCAATCTATGTGATGGCAATTTAATTGGATCTGTCAACTCGTGGATAAGTTGTGATTTTGGCTCATTAGCTAAATCATGTATGATGAAAATAAAAACCTATTGCTGGAAGTTCACTATTAGTTAAGGTCACTAATTATCAGTGATAGAGTTTTCTGATTCTCGCAACGAGAATTTTATTGATAATTATTTAAGATTTTCAAGACCCTATATTGATAAGTTTATTAAGATCTGCCAATCTATGCGATGGATTTTGTGATGGCAATTTAAATTGGATCTGTCAAATAGTGGATAAGTTGTGATTTTGGCTCATTAGGTAAATAATATATGCCAGAAAAAACGTGTTACTGGAAGTTCACTATTAATTAAGGTCGCTAATTTTTGGTGATCTAGTCTTCTGATCCTTGCAACGAGACTTTTATTGATAATTATTTAAGATTTTCAAGACCTATATTGATAAGATTATTAAGATCTGTTAATCTATGTGATGGATTTTGTGATGGCAATTTAAATTGGATCTGTCAAATCGTGGATAAGTTGTGATTTTGGCTCATTAGGTAAATAATATATGCTGAAAAAAAACGTGTTGCTGGAAGTTCACTATTAATTAAGGTCGCTAATTTTTGATGATCGAATCTTCTGATTCTCGCAACAAGAGTGTATCGATAATGATTAAGGTTAACAGCTCTACGAATTTTCTGATTTATTTTTTTACCGTTTGGCGTGATTAGTTAGAAAGTCTTTTAAGATTTATCAATAACATGTCGGAAATTAAATTGGATTTGTCGCATCCTGCATAAGTTGTGATTTTGGTTCATTAGGTAAAGCATGTGTAGTGGAAATAAAATCGTCTTGCTGGAAGTTCACTATTAATTAATCTTAAGTTTGTCGCAATATCTAATAGATGCACGTGACAGATTAGATTAATCCATTTTCTGATGTTATATTCTATTTTAAACGCATTCATTTTCATTTTTTCCAGAATACTCATTCACATTCTTATTAAGACTCACAGTTAAGAGGGGAAAATTACCAAAACCCGATGAACACATCATAGAGCACATAGATATTTTTATCCTTCACTGTGAGATTTATTGCGAAGAACGAAACTGATTGCGACTAACGGTGATTATTATTAGTAATCGAATCTTCTGATCTTTATAAAGAGAATTTGATCGATATCGTTTCAGATTATTAAGTCTGTAATTTTCTGATTTTTTAGTAAAGAAAAGTAAGAAAAGTTTTAAGTAAAGAATTTTCGGAATTCACTTATGAGAGCTATTTTGTGATCAATACGCAATAAAATAAGTCCCTAACCAAATGAACAAATACCACGAAAATTATTGAAGAATAATGCTACAAGCGAATCTAGGATTCGGGTCGTTGAGAGGGGGGCTGAGGGCATACAAATTTTGTGTCGTCGTGACGAATGTCAAACCTCAAGGCTAAAGTAAACCAAAACTGTTTAACTTTACAGACTTTACTCACCTGACAATAAGAATCATAAAGAACAATACAATACTTTCGATAATTTAATAAAAATTACAATGAAATAACTAGGTAAAAAATGTCTTCGACCGCGTCAAAACTACAAATACAAGTGGAAAGACCACAAAAGTAGGACAATTTTCGAGCCTGTATAGCCAGAAAGCAATGTTGAAACGTTTTTATTATTTTTTTAAAGAGGGGAATAAAGAAAAAACAGTTGTAATGATTTTAAATCAAATTTAGATAAAACTTTCTGAAATTATTAATTATGAATTTTCGAGAACTAAAATTAATGTCGTTTGATATCTCCTTGAAATACAGATATCTCATGTTTTTGTTCTTAACCATATGAGAGATATGGTCTTAATTTCTTTTCTTCTATCATGAAGTAGTCGAATTATTTGCATGATATTCCATTTGCGTGTTGTATTAAAATGACCATTCGTCCTTATTTTTGTGTCTTTGTTCCTGATTAAGATTAGCGGATTGTCCCGTTTTTATAAGCTTTTATTCAACTTGACTGTCGTGCCCTCAAATCTTGAGATCGATTTCTTACCCACGTCCAATCGAGCTACGGCTTTGAAATTTAGCACAGTGGTGGGTATCCGGTGACAATACAATATTATGCAAAAAATTGCGATCTATACCTATTTTAACCCTAAAAAAATGATATTAAAATTTATCTCTATATTTGGGCGATAAAGTTTGGAAGGTGATAACCTCACGTTACGTAGGGTTATAACAACACCACGAAGTTAACAGAGAATACGCTATGCTTCCGGCGCTGCACACAATGAATGACGTAATAGCTCGTGTTTCTACGCGTCTTGGGTTTACTTTCTATTAGAATTCGCAAACAACCAGAAGTAGTTTTTTTTTTTTTTACTTCGCGTGCGCCAAAAATTTCGCATTCAAAATTTCGTCTCTCCGTCTGTGTCGCACTTTTTTCATATTCGTAATATGTAATATTCGTAACGAATATTTAATATGTGTTTTATATCGGAGAATTCTGTAATTGAATTTGGTTTACTATGCCTAACATGTCGTGTGTATTCATGTCAGCCGTCACTAAAAAGTAGAAAATAAAATAAATAAATAAAAAAAATTAAGATATAAGCTTTTATTCAAAATGCACTTTAAATGAAGGTGGAAAGCGTGGGCGGCTTTAGGCTCCTAGGAATATTCCATTTGTTCAAGGAAATATACACAAAATATAAGGTACTGTAAAAGGCGCCCACGCTTTTATTCGAACCAAGCATTTTATAGTAATCAGAAAAATTATTTTTTACTTTTGAGTTCATTTTCACTAAATTATAATGTGTAAACGCATTTTATCATTTAAATTGCATTTTGAATAAAAGCTTATACCTTAATTTTTTATTTATTTATTTTTTATTTGTAAGCAAGAAGTCCATGTTAATAAAAATATAAATTAACTAGATTTATTTTTTAAAGTTGGTTTCTGAATAATTCTCCTTCCTAATTTTTTATTTTGTTATACAGTCAAACCTCGGTATAACGAACCCGGGATATAACGATCTCTCTGTTATAACGAACTTTTCAAATGGTCCCAACCGTACTTCTGTGCCACTGATGTATTTTGAAAAGATTATAACGATCTCCAGAAGCAAGGAATTCGGATATAGTGAACAAAAATTTCCACTTTTCTAGCTTAGTTTTTGCTCTTTAAAGAAAAATCACTATTT
>BGPR01002474.1:104502-146131 GCA_013235015.1 Araneus ventricosus | reverse complement strand
TCAATAATGAATGAGTCTAGAGTAGCCGTGAGAGCCCCAGTTTTTAATGTTTTGTTTATTTGAAGAAACTATACACAACAGAAAGAAACCTCCATTACAGTGTTGAATGACATGGAATGAACTTCAGACAAAAATAAAAAATCGAAAGCACTAAAAAATAAAAAAGGCATAACAATAATTTAAAAATTGTAAAATCTGAATCTTAAAAAAATAAAAAATAGTAATTATACAATCACTTTTTTAAAGCATTAAAAAGTATAATAAGAATTCAAAAGTAGTGAACACTTTTTCTTGAAAACATTAGATATTTTGTCCCGGGTTTTGAATTAAATGCTTTGCATCGTCCCATTTTGTACTTTTAAGTAAATGCTTAAAAAATATAAAGAACAAAATATTAAATAAATTTAATTCTAAAATGTAAGCAGCTGATAAATTTTCCTTCTAAAAATTTATTATAAATAGAATATAGTCACCCTATTTCAGTGCGTAAAGGCTGTTTCAATATCGCAATCATTTCTTAGAAATATTATCAATTGTCGTTATTGTAAGGTTTTGTTATCTTAGTCTTAAAGTAAAATGATCAAACAACTCGAATTGGCCGGTATAGATTTTTTGACTCGTTATCCCAACTTCACCTCTACCTTTCCCCCCACTTATTTAGAAACTTCCGGATAGAAGTTTCAACAAATCTGGACCCTTTCACAGCATTACCTCAATCCAAACCCTTCTTGTGTGGCAAGCTTCAAGTCGGCGCAGATCTTTCACAGCATTACCTCAATCCAAACTCTGCTTATGTGGCAAGCTTTAAGTCGGCGCAGATCTCATAAATGATAAATTATTTCGCTTTGAAATTTCAGTGGTTTCGAACACCCCTGCTCTCGACCATTTTATTGAGAGCTGCATGACCTTTCATTAAACAGAATGCAATGTATTCTTCGAGAAAATGATGCAATATGTGAAATTATATCTACAAAAATGTGTATATCATATTTGTCATTTATTTTACAGCCTATTGTTCTTTTGGGCTATCGATTCTGCTTTCGCAGTATGAAGTATCAAAGTATTATCTTTTTTGCAATATTTCATCGCATTTTATTACGTTTCAATTCTTCTAAGAGCATTGAACAAAGTACATCACATGATTCTCTTTTGAGTTTTTATTACGTATCGAATGCAATTTTTTTCTGTATGGTTTCAATGTAATAACGACAGTAATAAAAACAACAAACACTTTAAAATTTCAGTGAAGAGATTTGTACTGAGAAAGATCAGAAAAAATTATCAAATAAATCCATCACTATCATATTTATCAGCATCTACAGAATTTCGAGGATTTCAACACATTATATATTGAATTATGGAACTTTAAAGGTGGTGCCAAATTTTAAGCTGCTAAGTCCTGCACCTTTACGCCGCTTACACTAAAATTTAAGGATTAGTGCGTGAATAAAAATGTATCGCATACAACTAGCCTGCATTCAACCGAATTAAATGAAGCAGTGCTTCAGTAAGTAATTTGTTTTCTCAGACACAGTCTAATTGAGTGTTTCATTTTCTTTCCACTCGAAAACTTTCGAATAAAGAGAAGTTCCGTTTGCTAAACGGACAGTAAGGATAGATAGGTTAAAGGAAATACAGTGCACTCCCAATTATCCGGGTTAATCACAGGGAGGGATCGCACGGACGTTAGGAAAACACGGATAATCCGAAAACTCCTTTTTATTTAAGAAAAAAATCAACATCAGTACAAAAATATAAGAATTACTTACATTTGCATGCTGTATAACATCAAACTAGGACTTTTCCTATTAACATTTACTGCTTTAAAAAATCTGTAATGCGTCTTTGCTTGTGCTGTTTGTTCATTTCTTGTCGTATATCGACATATTTTACGAACCGCAGTAATGTCACCGTAATTAAATCTTCTTTGTCCCATATAATCTAACAAAGTTTCCACAGATTGTAGCGCAGCAGAATGAGAAATTGTATTTCCCTCATTTAGTACATCTTCTGCATCAGTACGAGCTGATTCTCCATTATCAAGTTTTTGAAGGCTTTCTAATTTTTATTTAAGATTTAAAACGTTTCGTTTTCGTTTCATTTCACTCATTTTTACCAGTAAAAAATTTCACGCTACTAACTGACGATAAGCAACACGTGGGAAAGTGAAAGAAGACGAAGAAGTTAAATAATGGCGTGTCAGGAAGAAGCGTGTTCGTCCGAGAATGAACTAGCAGGAAGTGGATGATTCATTTCTCGGAACATTAGGGGTTCAACCGGTAGAGATTACATGTGGAGGAAGAAAAAATTTCTATTCTTAAGCCTCCGCCGTCACGGCTCACTAGTTTCACGGAATGAATCTCTCGATCGGATATCAACATCGATTTTACATGCGTGATAAGCGTGAAAATGTTTCTCTTTAAATTCTTTTTGTGAGTCCGGAATTAGCACGGATAATCCACAAACCGGATAATCCGCGCACGGATAATAGAGAGTATACTGTACAGAAGAATGGGCAGCGTACTCAATCGCTCTTTCCTTTAGTATTTCTAGCTTTCCAGCCGATTGTGGGTGCGATGCAAAAAATGCGTGTTTAAACCGAGCAAGTAAGTCGTACTTCATCTCTACCTTGCTATTGGTTCTGTTCTTCTCCCTCACGTCGATCAAGTAACTTTTCGGTGCTGGAGTGGAGCATGCGCATTCGCGCTTTGAAAAAGAGAGAATTTACGAAGCGATTATATATCTACCATGTAGATGATACGCCACTTACAAATACAATAGTGTGATAATACTATAGATTTGCATTCTAAATTTTATATGGATAATATTGAGCTTATAATGTGTACTAAAAATTCAGCTGCTTCATCATGTTTTAGAACCCCCGTATGCTACTGTCACATGCACATCGATAAGATCTGATGAGGAAAATTGGATCTCAATTTCTAAAATGCTGCGAATCCCTGATCTAATGGTTTTCTCTCTTTTTTTCTTCTTATTATTAACCCTTTAGCCGTTTACCTTTACTGTTTAATTAGACGAAACCTTCTGCTTTCGGAATTTGTTGTTTTATTGAATCAACTATGAATCCGTATACTTACTCAAAAGGTGTAAAGCATGTCTCAAGTTGGTGGGATGAAAAATTTCAATAAAAATAATAATGTATTACAGTAGAATAAAATACAAAATAAGTTATACAATAAAAAATGCACTGTGTAATACACTACAAAATGAAAATAATGGATATAAATACAATAAAATACAAACATTCAGAATAAATAAATAAACATACATAAGATTATGCCAAAAATGAAAAATAAATAAGATGTAATCAATAATACATAAGACTTAAAAAGAAGAAAAAGAAACAAAATAAATTTATAAGAATATCATCTCATACAGAAGGGGGCAAGAAACGAAAAATGCAATAAAAAGCACCCCCTAAGAAAACCCCGAAGTATGTGATACAATTCAGAAGAGAGAAAGATATATATATAAAATTATAACCAATGTATATGAAATGACAAAATATTATGTTCAAAAGGAAAACAATCAATTTAGTATTTTTTTTGCAAAACCTTCAATTTTAACTACACTATAACTGTTTAAAACCAAATAAATTGATAATATTAATAAATAACAATATGAACATAGGGATATATGAACATAGTATATGAAAATAGTCACATTTAAGACTACAAATTGAGAAATGTATATGAATTAAAACCAACAGCACTTGAAAAAGGCAATCAAAGATTTGGAATTTCAACAATTAAAATGGCTAGCTAGACTATGCACTAGCTTGTCACGTTAATATATTTTTTTCTTTCTCTTTTCTCCGTAGACCACTTGTGATGTTTATGGATTTCACATAAATTTTGCAAAGTCTATCAAATTTTGATTTTAACATACGATAATTCGATATTCATACGACGCACTGGCATGATGGTAGGGATGGGAAAAACCTAACGGTTTGAACCGAAAACTGTTTTTTTTTATGTTTCGGTTAACCGGTTTTTTAGGTTATTTTTTGTCACGGTTATAACCGGTTATTTTCTAAATCCAATAACCGGGTAAAAAAACAGGATCGGAAGATAGGCTCGATTAGACTATAATTTACAAAGTTATGAAGCTTTGAATTTCATCATCTTAGGCCAATCAACGACAACCGCTTCCTCGAGGCGTGTGTTGGTTGACGGATTATTGAAAGAGTCTTTATGAACAAATAAATACTGGCCAATGGATTGATTTCCTGTAAGAACAATATTAATAAAAGATTTTGTCTATAAGCGGCGCTTGTTTTGTATATATAAAAAAGCCGGAAACCTGTTATTTTGAGCGGTTATAACCGCCATGTTAAACTGGGAGTGAAAAAAACCAAATAACCGAAAACCGGTTATTTTGAGCGGTTATAATTGCCGAATTAAACTGGGAGTGAAACAAACCAAATAACCGAAAACCGGTTATTTTGAGCGGTTATAACCGCCGTGTTAAACTGGGAGTGAAAAAAACCAAATAACCGAAAACCGGTTATTTTGAGCGGTTATAACCGCCGTGTTAAACTCGGAGTGAAAAAAACCAAATAACCGAAAACCGGTTATTTTCGCAATAACCGCAATATATGATGGTTGAGATATTAAATCGTCAGAAATTTTCACTCCAAAAGAAACATATGCAAGGTACGCGGCGCTCCTAGGCAAAGAAAAATTTATGCTCCTCTTACCAATCCGTACTTAAATTGACATGCAAAGCCAAACATAAATCCAAATATAAACGCCCTGAATATAACAAATTTATTGCTTTTTTTAATTATCGAAACTTTGAAATTGCGCCAAAAGGTAAAACAGTTTTCAATAATATTCATTGACAAACATTTTAAGTAGGGGAAGGTGGTGTACCTAGGTTCTATTTTTACTTCTTAATCTTTAATTGGATAATTACTAAAAGACAGGTAACAAAACAATTTTTCTTTCATATTTTAGGCCTTTATACACAACATATATTTTTTGTAGATTTTTTAAAAAAGTATTTCAGTGCATTATTTACAATTTAAAAAAAAGTGCAAATAGGACCAAGGTACACCATGGGTAGTGTACCTTGGACCAGCTATTTCTAGATTTATAAAATCTAAAAGAATAGTTTGAACATAAACATTTATTGGTATTTTAGCTACAGAAAAATGTTAATGAGCACTTTTACTTAATGAGGTCTTAGATTAGACCGAATATAAAATTATTACAGCAACAGTTTCATTCCTATGAGTAAGCTTAACCAACATTGTAATTAGACAAGTCAATTCCAAATGTTAATTTCTGAAGCAGCCTTTCAGATCCTCCAGTCAACACGGGATGTGGTAACTTCCACATTACATCACATTTTTCCACAACATAAGTGGTAGACCATGTAGTGGCCATGCACCAAGGTACACCACTTGGGCATGGTCCAAGGTACACCACTTGGCCATTTCATGGAAAATGGCTGACTACTAAATTGAGGTTAGGCTTAACATAATTTCTAACACGTGTTATTATAGCTAAAACTGTGCTTTATAAGTTAGGCATTTTACTATAAAGTAATTTATGTATGTTTAGGAACTATTAACACAAAATTCAACAGGAAAAAAATTGCTTTTGATGGGTCAGTTTCCTTTTTCAGGATTTATTCATTCAAATGAGCACCTTGACAAATAAGTTCAGGTTCACTGGGACCTCTGGTGGCAAGTGTACAAAATACATATAGCATTTTCTATACATCTATACAGATGGCGCTAAAATCGGCATAGGTTCAAGGTACACTTATGTCGAAGGTACACCACCTTCCCCTATCTATAATTCATTAAGATATTTGATAATACATTTGCAGTTACAGTTATATAGATGTTACATTTTAATACTTATATGAGGGGCGGAAGTCTTAAGAACAAATGACAGTTGATGAACAGGTGCCCAGTTGTTGTGGGCACTCTTAGGCGATCATCTAAAACACCTAGGTAATTCGGCCCTGAATATATGGCTTTTACACTTATATTTCGGAGTATTTGAGATAAAAATATCTGAAAGTAGAACTTTAATCAGACCTTTTTATCTCCTCAAAAAAGTTGCGATTCTTTACTTTTAATTCTATAAGTATTTTTACACAAGTAATTGTAATGGAATCTTTTTTATTTGTTTTCCTTCCGAACTAAATTTAATCGGAAATTAGCCATAAAAAGTAGGATATCAAGCATTACTCATAAGATATTTAGAGCACGGCAGAATTCTAACTTTAAGAAGCCCAATAATAACGAATCTCCAAAGATCCGGATCGATTTTGGGGTAAAAAGAGAAAACGATAACTCAAAATTTGGGAATAAATAGTGCGAGCGCGGATAGTGGCCTTGAAGAGAACGTTCCCAACCGAAGGAGGTTATTTTTAACAACTAAATAGGGTACACAGTAGGGTGTCTCAAAAAACATTGCTCCCCAGAGTTTTTCCCATTCCTTTTGGTGCTAATAGAGAGTGTATGAAGTTTCAGCCCTCTAATTTAACAGTAGGGTTTGCCTGTAAAGCCCTAAAATTTGAAAAAAGCTCTTAAAATACAACTTTTTTAGAATTTTTTCAGAAATTTTGTGTGGTTACTAATGTGTTAAAACTGGTTTATATTTGTTCCTATGAACATATTTACTTAGAATATAAACACAAATAACTATTAACTGTACCCTTACCAACTTATGACTTGGGGGTAAAAAGCATAACATGATGAAAATTTGCACTCATTCTGCGTTGCTATTTTTTAAAAATACCATACGACAGTTATTGCATGTTGACAATAACAGCTTAAAAATTTATTAAATTTTTAAAGAAGTGCATAAAATTATTCAGTAATGAGTTAAAATCTAAAATTTTATTTGACAGTTTAACACGTAACATTAAAAATATTTAATACTCACAGTAGTTAATCGACCAAATATCTTGAAGAAAAATCCAATAACTGTCAAATAATCTCATGTCATCTCTTTAACAACTTTAAATTTCGTTCAAAACTGACTTGTTAAAAGCAAGGAGTATTTTTCCTACTTTCTTCAACAGACTGAAGTAGATTTTGAGTCCGTTCTTCATTTTTGGTTATCGATTGACTGAAATCTTACATTAGTTTTGCACCCTGTTTGGCTGTGTCATTTACTGCTTTTAAGTTCTTGATAAAAATTTTCACTTCTTTGAACCTGAAATCTTCTTCCCAAACCTGAGGATTGTTTTTCAACCAGGCTCCACCTTGTTTCAATAAATTTCTTCACGGACAATTCTTGTTGAGGGACTGGGACACATTCGCTGTAGTCAGTGATTACAGGGAATCTTCCGAGATAATGTTGAGAGAAACTGCTCGATAAGTTTATTCGCAAATGCTTGGGGCAATTTGCAAAGCCAGAGGTGAATGTTTACAATACCTTACTCGGCAAGAATGTACGCTTTTGGTAAACAACTGAAATATGACTGGTATAAAATCCAAAAACTGCATCAAATATGTTTGTTCAAAGATTGATTTTTGTTAAGGTTTGGTTGAATGCCCAAAATGTGGCAGATGCTCCTGTAAATGGTCTGATGCTTTGGGACTCCCTGAACATGTACGGGAAATACGAACAACGCTAAACTTTGCCAGTCTGAGCTGGCAAAGATATCAGTAGATATTTGTTGTAATTGACAGAAGAAACAGTAATTTTTTTTTTATTTTCTAAGAAAGTGTCAGACTCTGAAAATAAGAAGATCGCAGCATCCTGAATGAAAAGCAAGGCTAATGAAAAATCACTTCCCACTGGTGTCTCCGTTTTACCTGTTTTAATCATACCACAAAACTGCATTAATTGGTCGGACGGAAGTCATGGTTGATTTATCATTTGTTGAGCTAATATGGTGCCAGGTTGAAAAACAATGATCAGACACGAGAAGAAGATTTCAGGTTCAAAGAAATGAAAACTTTTATCAAGAACTTAATAGCAGTAAATGACACAGCCGAACAGGGTGCAAAACTAATGTAAGATTTCAGACAATCGATAACCCAAAAATGAAGAACAGACTCAAAATCTACTTCAGTCTGTTGAAGAAAGTAGGAAAAAACTCCTTGCTTTAAGAAGTCAGTTTAAAAATTTAAAGTAGTTAAAGAGATGTCATGAGATTATTTGACAGTTATTGGACAAATAACTACTGTGAGTATTAAATATTTTCAATGTTACGTGTTGAACTGTCAAATGAAATTTTAGATTTTAACTTACCACTGCATAATTTTTATACCCTTCTTTAACAATTTAATAAATTTTTAAGCTGTTATTGTGAACATACAATAAATGTCGTATGGTATTTTCAGAAAACAACAAAGCAGAATGAGTGCAAAGTTTCATCATGTTATGCTTTTTTTCCCCTAGTCATAAGTGGCTAAAGGCATAATTAATACTTATTTGTGTTTTATATTCTAAGTAAATATGTCCATAGGAACAAATATAAACGAGTTTTAACACATTTGTAACCAAAAAAAATTTCTAAAGAAATTCTAAAAATTTTGCATTTTAAGAGCTTTTTTCAAATTTTAGGGCTATACAGGTAAACCTTACTGTTAACTTAGAGGGTTGAAACTTCGTATAATATCTATTAGGACCAAAAAGAATGGGAAAAACCCTGGGGAGCAATATTTTTTTCAAAAAAAAGTTTTTTTGAGACACCCTAGTATTCACATATTTGTATCGTTGATATGTAATTTTAAAACCTAGGTTTATTAGGTATATATGCAAAGAACGTTCATATATATTTTAATTTGTAATTACTTATGTAAATCTTATAATATTTACAATTTTTTGTAGCTTATGTTTGTTAAACTTAATTCCACAAATTAAAGTTTTTTTTCTATTTCTGACGTCTTTTTTTACTTAATTTCTGAGATTAACCCAATTATACCAATTTCCGCATATCCTAAACGGCCCGATCACCGTTTAATTTGGATAATTGGTGTACAGAAATATCAATATTCCTAAAAAAGTCTCTGGCTTCTAATCAATTTTTACAGAAATAATTATTGTTAAAACTCAACATAATGAAAACTGTATAGAAATATCATATTCGGAATAAAATTCTCTATCTGTAAGCTAAAAAAAATTGTTTTACAACTGAAGTGAAAACTATGCAGAAATGTCAATATTTGGAACCAAATTCTCCGTCTTTTTCACAGTTTTAGTAAAACAGAATTGCTTTTCTAACCGAACAAAGTGAAAACTTACTTGCATGTCCCTGAACTCCGAAAATCTAAGTCACGGAGTAGCTTCCTTACCGGCTGTTCTTATGCTATTCTTAGAGCTCATTCACTCTCTTAAATGTCACTCGGAGCAACAATTTGTTTGCTGCCTTCTTCATTAGCAGCAGCTTTATGTGCCTTTCTCTGAAACTTATGATGCACTTGCATTGACTCATCGTGGGTTTTTCTTGGCTCATTCAGCATGATTATGAAACAGCCATGAGAAATCTAAAGCACAATTAAACATAAATGAAAATCTTCATAACATAAGATATACCTACATGTTTATTTTGATTTCATGTTATCCTTACTCTTTTGTGATTACACTGATTTTTTTTATTTTTCTTGATGCAGACGCGTTGGACCAATCACCCAGTGGTGGACTGGGTCTGAAAATATTGATTGCCAGGAAACTACGATGGCCCACTGACATCCGCAGTGCTTTCATTTAATTAATGCCATCATTATAATGAAGAGATAAAAAATTTTAAAAATCACAATAGGTGAAACAAATAGGTGCATCTATAATTTTTGCAACATACAGACTGCCCAGAATTGTCTTGACTTTAGAACGACGAAAGCTATAGTAATCAAAATGGTGTCTAGTTATAGGAAAAGTAGCTTTGTGCTACGCAGTGAGATCGTCTACAGCGCTTTCTAGCGGTAAAATTAGCAGTAAGCATTCTTCACTCGTAAACGGTATGTGATATGGAAGAAAAGGAAATGCCAGATTGTATAGCATCATCGAAATTTTGTACGAAAAGACACCTTCTACATTTTAGAGTTAAGAATGGTAGCAAAATACTAGCATTTGTTTAGTGGCGATCGTAAAACTGTGTGGTTACGAAACACGGAAGAATGGAGCCTTTACCTGTAAAACTTATTTACCCTTTTTGATGCTCCAAATTTCATCAGGACTGCAATTACTAAATAAAATACTGGGCCGATCAACCTATTGTTGAAAACTCTGCACCATATATTAATTGTCGAGAGTCCTTGATATCGGAACTTGACTATCGACCAGTAATGGACGTTCTGCCGGTTATACACGTCTCTACCCGAAAAGAATGCCTCATCTCTCCATAACATATTTACAAGGTTCGTTGACGTTAAAATACAGTTTATGAAACTTTCTGTTTTCATCTTGAAGAAACTAATAATCTGCGCTGTGATCGTTTCTTCTCGACTTCTGCAGACGAAATACTATGCATGTGGTTAAGATTTTGAATTCTTTCTCTAATATACGACTCGATACATTGATCAAGTCATACTCGATAAATGAAAGCGTCAATTATGAAATTCAACAGTTTCAATTTTTAAAAATATTTATATACTAAAATTTAAATTTTTACAGTGGTAAATCTTTTTTTTTGGGGGGGGGGTTTTTTTGATGATTAAAAGTTCGATTACCGTCCGTTAAAAAGTATCTGAAAACTTCTTGCTATTTATTAACTAACAAACTAGTTCGTGAGCAATAAACTTTCGTCATAAAAGTTGTTTCTGATTACAGTCTGTGATGAACCAACGACAACGGTAAGAGAGACTGGAATAAAGTAAGTCGAAAATATTTTTTTAAACCCACTTCAACTCACTCACCGTAAGGGTTTAGAGTCTATTAAAAGTTAAAAAATTGTAGAGCATCATCTGTTTGATCCGAAAAGGCACCTTGCCTCACTAGAACGCTGCTGATTTTTAACCTGAAAACATGAGCATATTACAAAAGCAGGCTAAATAGATCATGAGACTGTCTGACAGGAATTTCCTGAAAACAGTACAACAGATGTTTCACTCTCTGTGTGAAAAACAATTTGAATCTTGGTTACAAAAATTTTTAGAAATCGGTGCAGTTGAATAGAGATCGACTAAAGATAAAGAAAAATGGATATCATTTGAAAACGAACCTAAAAACGACGAAAAATATATAAGAACAAAAAAGAAAGAGTTTTTACATTACAATAAATGTTCAAAGTAATCACCATTGGCATCGCGACAGGTTTTTGATCAACTGGTCGTGTTATGGCTTACTTTCTTGATCATCGAAACTGGAATAAAACGAATTATGTCTTCAATGTTTTTTTACGAAGAATCGCCTATCGTTTCCGAATTATTATCATTAATTAAACCGTTTTCTACTTCTTTGTATGTCTCTTTTTTTCGCATTTTAGCTTTGAAAATCAAAAATCGCTGTTGCAGATTGAACACTATTGTTGCATTTCTCTTTCCCATTGATAAGCAGATTATTTTTCTCGAGTCGTTCAATGTGTTCAATATACAGACCGAGTATTCCGTATACCGAGCTTCGTGTCGCTAGATGACGCTGTTGTCGCTGCGCTTAGCTTCGCGGGTTGTGTTTTATATGGATAAAATCCTGTAATTTATATGTGATTCGCATAATCAAAACATCGAGTGTTTTGCATGAAACAATCAGGTGTTTTATGTGTCTACAAAGTATGATGCTAATAAGCACACAAGTAATGAAATTAAAAGCAATTTGAAGCTAGCAAATCAATTTTGGAAAACATCGTGCATCTACTATATTGTTTATTTGGATTAATAAATACTTGAATGATTCGAATAAAACCTTTATTTTTCTTTTTTAATAAATGAAAAATAAAATGAATTACAATAGTTTTTTTTTAAAGTGCCCAATTTTGAATTTAATCAGCAAGATCTTTATGACTAAATACCTTCTAAGGAGATTTTTCTCCAGATTTAATAAAATTTTCTATTTTTGATCCCATTTATACCCTAAAAAATTTATTATCAGGTCAAAATTGACAAATAGTTAGAAAAATGAGCGTCAATCAAAGATCGATAAAAATTAATTTAATTTAAAGAATTATTATTCAAATTTAACTGAATTGCTTCAAATTAAGATTTTTATTTCGTTTAGAAATATTGACGAATTTGAAAGAAATTGGTGGCGGTGTTGTGAGACTTTTGGCCCTTCTTATATTGCGTTTCGTGACAATGTTTGTTATCACGATACACAATTTAAAAAGCCCTATTCTAAAGAAATGTCCAGGTGATCTTTATGTAAGTTGAGGCGTTCATCAAAGATCAGTAAAAATTAATTTAATTTAAAAGAATTATTATCCAAAACTAAATGAAACGCTTCAAATCGATATTTTAAAATTCGCTTAGAAATATTGATGAATTTGAAAGAAAATGGCGGCGGCGCTGTGGAACTTTTCCCCCCGAAATATTGCCTTTCGTGACACTGTTTGGTGTCACGATGCACAACTATAAAGCTATATTCTAAAGAAAATTACAGGATATTAATGTAATAAGTATAGAATCCCATTAATATAGATGATAGGTCAGCGAAATCGTTAACGCTCAGGAATATGGGCTACGTGCCAAAAGAGATTCAGACCAGATCAGACGGCAACAAAAAACTCAGACAGCTTTTTTTAGCGGTTTCTTTCTTTTTTTTATTTATACTGATTCATCCTCTCGAATCCATCACGCTGAACTCTGTTAATATCAAATAGATGTTAATACTAGAATTAATTTATTTTTCCACTTATCGAATATCTTTTTGTTGAATTACTTTCTTTTTTATTTATTCATCCTCCTTAATAAGAACGCTGTTATTGTTTCATCAGTTCTGTTTTTCTTGCTTTTTTATTTTTTAAGCACTCTGTCTGTCTACAAATTAGGAAACACACCATGGGATACTGTTTGGATTCTGAATTATGACAGTTTTTTTTTTAGCTAAGTTCAGCAGTTTATCTTGTTTTTTTCTAATTTTATGTTGATTCATTGACGAGGAACTCCTTAGAATTAAATTATCTTTCCACTTCTGAGAGATCTTTACTTTCGTTTCAGTTATCAAGGTTCTTTCTTTTTCATACTTAATTTTGGAATGGAATATTTATATATTTTGCAAAACGAAAGTCAGTGCCAATCGATTCATCCTTTCTGTTTTTCGTGCTTTTTTATTTCTTAAACACTCTGCCAATGTGAATGAGATTTTATTCTACAACTTTCCTTAATAAACCTGTGACAATCAGATCTGAGATATTGTTGGCAAGCTACAAGCCCGTCTGAGACTGGCACAAATCTTCTAGTCTGGTCTATAAAGAGCAATGGGTGTGGTGAATTTTCCATGATTGACCATGACCATCAAAAATAAGATCTACACCATGCATGCATTGTTGAAGGCTTCCTTGTTGCACAGCTCTTCTGGCATGACTGACAACTGCTTCAACTATTATTCTAGACATAATAACATTCCTGAAAATTACTCTGTAGATGGTAAAAATTATATTTTCTTTACATTCTGACATTTATCTTACATTTCAGAGGGGGAATGGCGCCATCACTCAACATGCCAGGGCGTTTGCGTCGGATGGCTTCAGTCATATTATGATGTCCGGTGTCCCTCAAACAATGCTGTCTTCACAATGAATAACATTTGCTAAGCTTTTTAAAAAATGCAATGAGGAGAAAATCTTAGGGGTTTTTTATTTGGGGGGGGGGGCGAGGTCTACTGTTCACAGAACTACAAGTTTTTAGTTTCGACTTCGAATATACCAAAATAAATTCGAATTGTCGATGATATTTTACCATTATATTAATAGGAAGTTCAAGGGACTGATCGGAGAAAATTTCGAATCAGATGTCTGGATTAGCCAACTCCCATCGATTCTAAAGATATCTGAAAATAGTGATCTAAGAGAAGTCTTAACCCAACATGTGTTACAGATTTAATTTAAGTTACAGATTGCATTCCATCTTCAAAAACCTCATTTGTAAAGTAATTACTCCAAAAGAAAGAAACAGGTCAGAGATGTCTGGATTACAATGAAAAGACCGAGGAAGAAAAAAAAATGGAATCAAGCTCTGCAAGTGTACAAGACGCGAAACGGAAACATCAAACACGCGAAAGCATCACTTTGTCATCTAATATCTTTATTTACGCCGCACTGATTAAGATTATGAAGAGGGCCGCTGAAATGAGGGCCGAAAAAAAAGAAACGAAGGCCGCACTCATCTGCTGGAAGTGTTTGGAGGCCAGAGAGGCGAGCGGTCATCGACTCGAATCAGCGAAAAAGACATAAAGAAATGAAGGAAAAAAGGTTTCCTTTTCAACACTCTCAAATGAAGATCGTAAAAAACAGTGCCGAGTGCCTTCAGAACAAGTGCCTGCGAATGTGTTAGCATTTGCACCTTCAGATACCGACAGCAATTATGTAGCACCCACTTGAACTTTATCTTACTCTCTTTCTTTATTTTTAATTTTTGTCTTTGTTAATTACAATCTAAGAAATTCGCACAATTTTTAAAAAGCTGTGCTTGAAAGGTGTATTACTGCGCGTGTATGCAGGGTGCCCAGAAAGATCGTTTACAAACTTTAAGGGTAGTTAGGCATTCTGAAACAAGTCATTTTTGAAATAGAACAAGGGGTTCTAGAACCAGAGATTCTATGTAGTTTTTGGTATATAGGTAATGTGATCATACGTCCCGCTTTGAACGGAACAGTCCCGTTTTCAGGTAGCCTGTTCCATTGTCTTCAAGCACAGCTTCGGGACACCGAAATGTCCCGTTTTCAGAAAGGGAGAAACCCAAGGGGTAGCAATTTTCTTAAAAAAACCGAAAAATAAAAAAGTCCGACGATAGTGCCTCTAGTAGCGCAGCGTTGACGAAGCATGCATAATTCGACCATACGTCCCGTTGTCCTCAAGCACAGCTTCGGGACACCGAAATGTCCCGTTTTCAGAAAGGGAGAAACCCACGGGGTAACAATTTCAAAAAAAGACGCGAAAAATAAAAAAGTTCGAAGATAGTGCCTATAGTAGCGCGGCGATGACAAAGCATGCATAATGCGACCATACGTCCCGTTTACAGATGACCTGTCCCGTTGTCCTCAATCACAGCTTCGGGACACCGAAATGTCCCGTTCTCAGAAAGGGGGTAACCCACGGGGTAACAATTTCCAAAAAAAGCCGCGAAAAATCAAAAAATCAAACGGTAATGTCTAGCAGCCCGGCGATGACGGAGCATGCACCATACGTTTCACACATACGTGAGTTGGTCAGAAGCCTGTTATCTCCCACTTAGTTCTAATTTCATTACATTGCTTGAAGACACAGAATGAAACCATGGGAATATTTAAATCGAAAGTCGTTGGATGGAACTGTTCAAAACCTTTCACGCCAATTATTTAAATCATACGAACTTTCGTATAGTTATTGAATATATTCTATGTCTGCCCGACTCTAATGAGAATCAAGTAGAAAGGGTAATTTTTTCTTACGAATAAGTTGCGGACGAGTTAGAAAACTCAGTTGCAAGTCGCAATTTATAAAGCAATGTTAATTACCAAAGTAAATTTTAAGAAATACTGCCAAGAATTTCATTATTTTTTTTAATCAACACCAAATATGCTGAAACAAAAATGTGTTCTTTAGAAAAATGCAAGATCACAATAATTATTTATTTTCACGCGTTTATTCCGGTTCTTTTCAGTAATACATAAAAACGGAAGAAATATGTGTTTTCTTCAATTTACGTAACATTACCTAAAAATTAAAAAAAATGTCCCGTTTTGGGGTAAAAAATAAATGGTCACTTTAGACATCGGTCAAGTTGGGACTAGTCATCATCGGGACTTCTCTAATTGAAGCGTTGATTCCAGAAATCACAAGAGTCAACGATATCAAAATGCTGGTAGCTTTAAAAAACATTAATTTTTTAAATCAATGATTAATTGTTTTTTATCTTGTAGGTTTTATATACCTAGAATGTGACTTTACATGAACTGACTTCATTCCCTCATACTCTCCTCTTACTTCATTCAAATACCCCTTTTAGAATGTGAAAACAGTATAAACGCATTTTTGAAAACTATTTGACTCGTGTGGTTTCTGCAATGAACGATTCAGTTAATCTGGTATAGATGATCAATTTACGACTGCAAAATGTTTCCAATGATAGCAGAAACTGCAGTGAAAGAAAATCAATAGCATTCAACGAAATTAAATATTAAACTACTATTGTTCACTAAAATAAGGTTTCCTTATTCTTTGTATTGCAAAAGTTGGAGAATCGAATTCCTCAGAAGCTAATTTTTTAAAGTAAATCTAGTTAATTACTTTAAATTTTTTAAAAATATGAAGCACTTACGAAAAAGTAGTATTTAAATATGAAGTAATTATGCGGACTTTTTATTTACTCATTCATTAATTTTTCTTGAAAATAGGGACAACTCCAAAGCATTTTTCAGGATGGGACAAACAACCAAAACCAGGGACACCTCATTAATTCGCTGAAGAATACTATACCCTCGATTGCACGGTAGTTAATGATTACAACATATGGCTGAAGGAAGTTCATAAAACACTTTGCAAAGCAATGCTGAATCTGTCACAGAGACTTTTAGATAAATCTCCCCAGAGGAAAAAATAGGAAGGTAGCTGTAATTATCTTCATGTGTGGTCTGCTGGGATACACGCTGAGTTGGGCGAAAATACAAGATTGACACAATTGATATCCTCGATCAATTCGTTCATTAAAGTGGTGCAACTGGGAGAAAATATATTTCTAACCACAGGGAAATATGTTAGCGATCTGTAGAATATTTCTTTTCCTGATGGAGTAGAGCTTAATATAGGGTTGCCATACGTACCATATATACGGGACTGTCTCTGTATTTCGCTACTCAGTCCCGTATTACTATTTGTCCCGTTTTCTCCCTAAACTATGAAGTTGAGTACGGAAGAGAAATGGCTGAAGATTTTTGCAGATATAAAGTATATAGATCAGAGGTCATGTCTAATAAAGCTATACGAATACATATTTGCCATTCCAGACCACAATGCAAATGTGGAGGGAATATTTTCCCTGATGTCAACTGAATGGTCAGACGAAAGAAAAGGTTGTCAATGAAGCAATTTTGATTTGTCATTATAATTTTAAAATGTCTAGCTCCCAATTTTATAATTATGTGAAATAAGAAAATGACATAATTAAGAAACAAAAATCAACTTAAAATATGACTGGGCTAAAAAGGATTGGCCTTTGCAACTTTTTTATTATTCTACGAGTTCATTTTTGTTAGATTGCTTAAATTTATTGATTTTTTTTATCAAAGTAAAATAACCATTACCTACCACTTTTTTAGTGTTTTATTTATTTATCACTAAAACGTCCCTTATGAATGCTTGGGAATTATGAAAACCCTAGCTAAATAGTAACAGCTGACGAATAAAATTTTCCTTTATACACCAAATGATGAAAAATGAATGCAGATCAATGACTTAAAAATAAAAAATATAGTTTCCTTTTTATCTTCTATTTTTATAATCAAATATAATACAAAGTAAAGCTCTTAAAGAAAAACATATTTTCTCTAAAAGATTTTGCCTTGTGATAAATTTAATTTTAAAAGTGAAAATGAATGAAAAAGAATATTAAAACTTTCTCTAACAGTCAAAAAGACATTTTAATAAAATGTTTCCAGTTGTAGTGCTTAATTAGACAATATCTTTACTCTTTTTCTACATTCTAAGAGCAACAATCTGTAAAATATCTTTGATATGGATTACCGGATATGAAATTCCATGATTAAAAGTATGATAATTCAGCGAATGAATTAAATGTATTTTTTTTCAGTTGATGTTCAATGTACGATTTTTCCATGCAGAAGAAAGACGCCAATATTTAGGTAAAAGACATAGTAGATCAATATGCTATTCTCTTTATACTAAATCCTTTAGCCAGAATCTATATTTTGATTCGGATTTTTTATCAATTAGGAATTATCGGAAACTACACGCGGAAACGTTCTCTATATTATTTTATTAAAAATAATTATTACTAGTAGTTTTGTGAATGGTAAACTTTGCGTTTCAAGGGGGAAAAATCTAAGATGTGCTTTTATCACAGTCTATAAAGGTTTAGCCATTTTTTTTCGAATGCGAATGCGAATTATTTACACAATTGCAATTAAATGTCTCGCTATTACCAAGATGACTCAAATGTTTTAATGATTCCAAACTCGCCATTGATTCTTCAAGCATTGAAACCGTTAAAACATTCACATCTTGGATCGAAAAAAATAAAAATCCTTACACTTACGTCGTTTTAAATGACTTGAAAGAACATTCATGCTCAGTTCGAATAAAATCGAATAACTCGTTTAGACGTGACTGCGTAGCATGCAAATTTACTGACGTACGGAAATGGGAGAGGGGGTGGCTGAGTGGTCGAGTTAAAATAGAACACCAATTCGTTCGGTCAAATAACTACAATAATTATTCCATAAAGTTATTGATTACAATTTTTTATTTCTTTTATTTTTTCGATCAATCATATTATACTGATATACCCGGAACAAAAAAGTCAAAATCCGAGATGTTTGGACACTTTCTGAACTCAAGTTTTAATGGTGAAAACGTCGACTTATTTCAAAGCATAAGCGCCTGCTCAATTTTATGGCCCTCCAACAAAATAAGTAACCTTACTCATAAACTGCTGTCGTATTTTCCGTCTCAGGAATGTGCAGAGGTGTCTTTTAATGACGTCCCAAGTGCCATCGCTTGAGTGAGATACAGATGGTGTCACTGAAAGATAGTGACGTTTTCAAAGTGTCGTTAATCAATCTTATCTGTTTGGAAATTGTTGTGAATGAACGGGGGAATCCGGAGAGAGGAAGATAGTAAGACGTCTCCATTCATTGAAAGATTTGTTTGCCATAAAACGAAGAACTTAAAGTCTGTTTTATAGACGAGTTAATGGAGTTTATGTGTTAATGCGACATTCAAGAAGTTTGCAGCGAATATTTTGAATAAAATCCTTCTAATGTTTTTCTTTATGTTTTAAGAACTTTTTATACAACCGTTTTCTATGTTCTGCGTTTTGAATTTTTTCTTTAAATATGTGAATGAAAACAACACAAAAAGAGCACAATGATTGAAAATTGCCGCTTTTAAATTTCTGATTATCCCTCAGGTCGAAAACTACTCAAAAGGCATTTAAAGGTGTATGCACAGAACAGCTGGGGCTACTTTGATGAAAACTGATACACAGAATTCTCTTTAGTCAACCAGAAATACTGTAGGCATTTTAGACGTAATGAGTACGCATATACAGGGTTCCCACTTATATCCGTTACACCCCCTTAACTTCTAAACGGTGACAGCTTTGGCCATAAAGTTGGTGTCTAGGTATAGTAGAAAGGCTATGCGCTACTCGATGAGACAACATACAACGCCACCTATCGGCAAATTTTGGAATTAGCGGTCCTTAACAGTGAAAGATACGAGAAAAAGTCAATTAGAAAGTTCTAGAGCACTCTCTATTTAGTACGAAAAGAAACCTTGCGCACATTAATACTCAAAACAGAATGTAAAAAAATGAGCATTTGTTTGATGGTGAATTTCAACACTATGGCGTCGTGAAACTCGAGCGAAGCGAGAAATCCAGTTCAGAGTGCAAATGTGTATAGTGGCTAACGGAGAGAATTTTCAGCAATATTAATAAATGATCCAAAAGGCAGGGGACGAGTATCAGTTTCTTTCTTCCACTCTTCATGACATGACAATTTTCGAAATCGTGACCAAAAAAATGTTCATTTTTGGCATTCTGTTTTGAGTATTAATATGTTCAAGGTATCTTTTCGTACTAAATCGAGAGTGCTCTACAACTTTCTAATTGACTTTTTTCTAGCATCTTTCACCGTTTACGAGATAGGACCACTAATTACAAAATATGCCGTTAGATGGCGTTGTAAGTGGTCTCATTAGCGCATAGCCTTTTCACTATACCTAGACACCAACTTTATGGCCTAAGCTGTCACCGTTTAGAAGTTAATGCGGGGGAAGGGGGGTAACGATATAAGTGGGAACCCTGTATAAGAGCACAAATACAAAATTTGTAAAATTACAAATTTAAAAAACTAAAGTTAAAATTACGAAAAAAAAGATTGGACATAAGAAATAATAATTATAAATTTTTTAACCTTTACGCAGAAAAAGGCACTATCTGAATATAATTGGGATATCTCTTCTCCTGAGGAGAGATATACTATGATATTCTTTGATGTAACATTTCGAAGTCAACAGCGGGCATTTTAAATAAAATCCTTCTAATAGTCTTCTTTATATTTAAAAACGTTTTATATGACCGTTTTCTATGTTTCTGTATTTGAATTTTTCTTTTCATTCTAGGAATGAAAATTTACTTATGGTTAAGTTAAAAAAATAAATTTAATAAAATCAATTTTTAAAAACACAAACTGCTATTACTTCAGTTAAAGTAGAATTTTTTCCTTTTAATTAATGTTTGCTTTTTAGACATTATTTTATAATTATTATAAATTATATGAATCATGTAAACAATATTTTCTCAAATGCCGTACCAGGTGGTGTTCTTCGTATGGAATCAAAATTTAATTAATTAACTTAACAATTAAATTATGAAAATAATAAGATGGTTGATTGTCATCGAGAATACCCAATTGTATAAAATTTCAAATCTCTAGCACTTCAAGAAGTGAGTGAAGAATCGATGACAAAATTCATTCTGTACAAACTTGAAACAATTCAAGTTAAGAAAAAGTGTACAATGAAATAAAAATAATAATATATAATGAGCTGTTAATTATTAAAAAAACTTAACAGAGCAGGAACAGAAAATTAAGCATAAATAATAAAAATTCTGGAAATTTAATCAAAATTCGAAATAAATCCTAGAAGTTTTTCATTACGTTAGAAAGTTTCCTCATTAACACCCAACTTAATTTTGAGCATAGATTTTAGCAAATTTCTTTTTTAATTATGTTAAAATCTTCAAGTAAAGGTAATTGTGAAGTAAAATGAAATTCCAATTTTTTTCTTACTTTTTTAGAAAAATAATCGGAAAATCAATAGTAAAACATCGTGTAGAGGGACGAGACTCATGTTTATATGGAATGCCGCTGTTGAAGAATTAATTTAATTTCAGGAACCATTTTTATTAGATGGCTAAGTTCCACGACACAGTACATTAAACGGTACAATACGCAAGACAGAGAACAACACAAGACAAGTACACAGAAGAAGAAGAGAGAGAGGTATCATGGGAAAAACCCGGATGGCTCTAGCAGCGCCACCTACCATGAAAAGGAGAAGGCAGTGAATTGTAACCGCTACAATCTTTAAAAAAAGCTTCTATAGATAAATATTAAAACATTATTGAAATAGATTAAAATATGCACAAGATGATAAATTTCGAGTTTCTTGCATTACCTCGAAAATAAGTCAAAGGAAAAAAACAAAAAATTCATAAACGATGACACTGTGCCTTTAAAATCTGGCTAACTGGTGGTATATAGCAGTTGAAAATTGTTGAGGAATTTGGAAATATATATTGACTCGTTAAAACCTCATTTTGTGTATCCTTTTCCAAAATTTGTAAATATTTGTCTGTATTTCTTCTAATATAATAATGTGTGAAATAGTATTATAACTCCATACAATAAGCATTTTAAAATTCACAGCATTTGCAGCACAAAAATTGAAAGTTTAACATTCTATTTACAAAACCGAATGATATCTTTTAAATTAATTTGTTTTAAACTATTGATTTAAGACACGGTCTACAAAAGTTTTAAAACATTATTAAACTTACCTTTTAAGGTTTTAACACTATCAAACTTATCTAAACTTTGAATACGAATATGTGCTGTCTTATTTAAAGCAGCATTTCCAAATTAGAGTAGAATATATTCTGCTTAAACTGATAAGATAAATATAATTCGAGAAGAAGAAGTATAACATTTGACTCAGCATAATATATAAATAATATATAACATTGGATAAAGCAAAATAACAACCAAAAAGTTAATAGTATATTATTTTATATTGGTTTGAATATTTTTATATCTTAGTCAATTATTTGTGCAAAAGAATTTATCGAAAAGTAAGGTTTTAAAAATCCCAAAGGAGTAATGTATGATGTGACAGAAAATTTTTGTATGATGATAATTTTAAAATATTAAAGCAATTACAAAACAAAGACGAAAGTTATAACTTTATATACAAGAATGATATTGCTTTATATATTAGAAATTTCTCATTTTTATAGAATTTTTAAAACACGTATTAAAAGCTTGTAATCTCGAAGAATCCTGCATAATCTGTTGGATCTTTAACTTGGCTAAGCTGAATATACAGTATATATCATCATCAAGAACAGAGAAAGAGTTTTGGTGATGACGACGGATGCCGTGAGTAGCCATGTTGCCGTCGAGTGGCGCTGCGATCATTTATCAACATAGGATTGTAAGCTTTACTGTTCAGCCAGATATTTCAGCGAACGTATTTTATTTTTTAAGATTATGACATTCCTATATTTCAGAGCATCACTTTAATGAAAATATGTATAGAAATAAATAGCATTACATTAATTTTTCTCTATCATTTATTACTACTTAAACGTAGCGTTAATTAATACAATGCATTGAAATTAGGATTACAATTATAGAATTCATCTCAAATAATTACTTCACGAAAACTATTCTTTATAACTATGCCGCTCGATACACTTATCAGCAGCACTTATATAGCCACCAAAAATTATTTCAAATATTGCTGCTTCAAAATTTTTTTATTTATTTATACTATATATTTGTTTAAAACTAGTGGTAATCAACGAAATGCATTGAAATACAGATTAACCGTGGCTTTCATTACATTTTCTCAAATTCCGTTATTGTTATTCAGGTTGAATTTTGAACTACTTTAAAACTTTGAGTAAGAGTCAGTCGTTTCTGTTGTCCGTCATCGTAAAAAGAAACTTTTCTGTACATTCTTACTCGCATAGTTTATATTGATCGTTTTGTAAAATTAAAAACAATATGTAAGTTTTATTCACTTTTAAAGATTTTATTTTTATTTCCGTCCCAAGCCAGCAGTGAAATCTCGTTACTGCACACATATATTAACAGATATCCTTTATCTTTCACAGCCCTAGACCGGACGGTAACGGTTAATCAAAGCTTCACTCTAATCTTCCGAACGAAGGGTGGTGATGAAGAGCAGAAGAGTCTATGTGAAACAGAAAACACCATCGCAACTCTGTCCCATCTCTAACTGTTTGAGACTTACGGTGGATAGATGGAGAATGCCCCGAATCTGAAAGAAAAAATAAACCCAAATTTCTCCAACTTCTGAAAGGCTTACACAAAGAGTAAACAAATATTCGGAAAGAGGAGAAAAGTTTCATAATGTGATAGAAAAAATAACTAGTAAAGACAAAATAACAACAATAGATCAATTTATTGGTCCGCGCAAGTGCAGTATCATCCAAGAAAAGTTGCGAACACAACGATATCAAAACAAATTAAGGGAAGTTTCAATTGTGATAGAGGTAAAACAAAAAACGAATGAAAAAGAACGAGGTGGGAGAAGAATCCGATGGATAGTCCAGTAAACGAAGGGTTTGAAAAAAACAAAAAATAATATAGTTTTGGAAATTGGTACACTTGTTCTTAGGAGCTTATGATGAACCCACTAAAAGTCCACGGGTGGTGTGTGTGTGGGAGGGTTTAGCTCGCGGCGCCATCTTCGGTTTCATCCCCCATTTTTCAGTTTTTCCTGAATATCTCGAAAACTATCCAGTTTACAAATTACAAATGATTTAACAAATAGAGCGTAAAATTCCCTACAAATACATACTTTTATTTTTCTTCCAGCTTTAATAGTCTTGGAGATAATGGTCTCAAAGGTTTCCCCAATCTTGCATTTCCTCCCCCCTTTCAGTTTTTCTTTAATATCTCGAAAACTATTCAAAATTGAAATTACATGTGAATGAACACACTAAAGAGCATGCGATTCCCTACGGATTGGTACTTTGATTTTTCTTCATGCTTTAAAAGTGTTTGAGATAATTGGTCTCATAATGGATGAATTTGTAAAAAGTCTTAATTGATAGTACAATAAACGAAGGGTTTGAATAAAAACAAAAATTCATATAGTTTTTAAAATTGGGACAAATGTTCTCGAGGGTCTCTTGTTGAACACAGTAAAAATCCCCGATCCTGGGGCGTGAGCTCGCGCCGCCATCTTGGATTTCAAGATATTCAAGAAAAATTAAAGGAGGGGGGGATGAAATCCAAGATGGCGATAACCTTTGAGACCCATTAACTAGGAAACTAATAAAGCTGGCAGAAAAATATGTTCTTGTAGGGAATTCTAAGATCGTTAATTTGTCAAATCATTAATAATTTGAAAATTGAATACTTTTAGAAATATACAGAAAATACAAAAATGGGGAGATGAAATCCAAGATGGCGACGTTAGCTTCCCCCCCCCCAGGATGGCGGACTTTTACTACGTTCAACAAGAAACCCTCGAGAACATTTGTATGAATTTTAAAAACTATATGATATTTCGTTTTCCTTCAAACCCTTCGTTTATTGTACTATCAATTAAGATTTTTTCACATTTATTCGTTTTGAGACCAATTATCTCAAAAGCTATTAAAGCCTGAAGAAAAAGCAAATAACCAATCTGTAGGGAATCGCACGCTCGTTAATTTATTGAATCACATGTAATTTCTATATTGAATAGTTTTCGAGATATTCAAGAAAATCTGAAAAGGGGGAGGAAATCCAAGTTGTTGGCAACCTTTGAGACCCATTATCTCCAAGACTATTAAAGCTAGAAGAAAAATAGAAGTATGTTTTTGTTTGGAATTTTACGCTCTTTAATTTGTTGAATCATTTGTAATTTGTAAACTGAATAGTTTTCGAGATATTCAGGGAAAACTAAAAAAGTGGGGGATGAAACCCAAGATGGCGCTGCGAGCTTACTCCCCCCCCGCCCGGTTACTTTTAGTATGTTCATCATAAGCCCCTCACAAACACGTGTACCAATTTTCAAAAATGTATGAATTAATGATTTTCCATTCCCATTTTGGACCTTCGTTGACTACATTAGCCATCCATGCAGATTCAAAATTAGAATTGGTTTTCAGAGGAAAATTTATTTTCGACCTAAAAGTCGTTTTTCCATTATAATCCATCGGATTCTTCTTTCTCGCTCTTTCTCAATCGTTTTTTGTTAATTTTATTGTATTTTTACCTCTATCGCAATTAAAACTTTCCTTAATTTGTTTTGATATCGTTTTAATAATGTGATGCCATTTTCTTTAGGATATCTCGATTTAATGGCGAGCTACAAGCTCTGAAGCACTGGTGAAATGTAAAATCTTTAAATTAGTATTTAAAAAAATCACTCAAGTCTTTCAAAATAAAAAGACTAATCAAGGAGTACAAGAGAAAAAAAATATTGGAAATCGCTGCGTTAGGATTGTGGTATTAAATAATTTTCTTATTTAGTTATCCTTAAAAATTTTAGGATGTAATCCAGTAGTTCGAATTCCTTCTTAAGGGGTGGTTTTACTGAATTAAAAATGAATCTCGGTATACAAATTAACTAATTATTGTAAGACATTAAATGCGTTAAAGTATTATAAAAATTTAGAATAAAAGTAAATTACCTCAAGACAGATCGTAAATTAATAAGGATAATTAAATAAAAAATAGTTTAGTTAATCATGCGGTGTTACTATTAGATTTGCTTTAACTTTAACTCAAACGAAAAATACCATCTTACAAATTTATCCTTGAAAGTTATCAACTGAGATCTAAAATTTTACCTTTAACATCACAATAAATTACCATGCCATAACATAAACAGTGGGCCTACCACAATCAAGTAGTTCTATCTATCAAATCATTAAGTCAGTAAATACACGTAGACAATTTGATCCAAGATTTAGTTTCAACTACCACTCTAAAATTTTCTATATCATAACATTTAACAGTATGACATGTAGTAGATGTTCTCAAAATGGGTGGCGAAATTTTGATGAAACTTCGCGGGCGTGTTTCTCCTTGTTCAATTATAAATACTGTAATAATAGATGAACCCTAACTCTCCCTCATCTAGATTGTATAAGGAGTGCGTCATTGAAATATATTTAGCCAATAGTATGGAATTGATTGACAAATTTCATTCTGGAGTGATGTTGATGGAATTGGATTCAATGTCTCTTAATGGTCGTCTAAAACCATTATAATGTTAAGTAGGATAAATTTGTAAGTTTTTATATCAGAATTTGAACAATATTCTGTCAATAAATTAAAACTAATGTATGCAATACACTATGTTATTTAAATAACATTCTGTCAGTTCTTCTCTTTCACAAAGTAAGGGAAAGAAGTGTATGTGTAACTCAGATTTCTCTACCAGTAGTTTATATAATTTAAATTTAATATCAATTTAATCATGGGGTGGATGCCACAAGTTCGTGGATGAGAAGTGGCGTAATTCAGTAAACCGGTTTTCTCTTCCCCGTTGGGTATAATAATGGTGATGTGGCTCTGTTGGACTCATCTCCAACGATGGGACGTACCTCCAAAGGTTGGTCGGTGCACTTGAATACTTAGGCAAGGCAATTTTCTTTTGGTAATCAACTATATTAACCCTCCATCGGATGCAAGCGGCCTGACAGGCATAGCTCGGATGTTTTCGTTCTCCTCACCACTTCCAGGCCGGCACAGCCTACCCAGAGGTTGTAAGGCAAAAAATTAAAAGTTGGCAGCGGTGGGATGCCAGTTGTTAATTTTGTGCCAGGGTTGCCATATTGGCCTTAAAATGCGTCGTTATTATGGAAAGTTGGCCTTTTTTTCAAAGCCCTTGGCCTTAGGAAATTTCATTTGGCCTTTTTCGGCTTTATTTTCGTTAATGACTTTTAGAACAATTTTTAATTAATTATTCTATTGTTTTTAAATAAATTTTTGATATTACACATTTCAAATGATATATAATAAGCTGTCAAACGAAATAGCTCCTGAATAGAACAAGGGCGCTTTAAATTTCTTTCACTTAAATTTTAGTTTAATAATAGAACATTGAACATATGCCTATCAAGTGGGAATCGCTTTCATGAAGGATAGCTGTTTTTCCAATAGCAAATGACGTTTCCAATCAATTTCTCAAATTTGGCCTTATTTTTAAGAAGGTTTGGCCTTATTTTGATCTGGCAACCCTGTTTTGTGCCTAACACCCTCTGGGTAGGTTGTGCCGGCAGAAGTAGACATCTGTCCCTCCTAGTAGTCTCCTTTCTTCACCCGATGTTTGGAGCCCCCTATTCAATTGTCTTGAACACTACGCGGAGTGCAGATATCGCCATATTTGCCTCGCAGGCACATTGCACCCAAATTCGTCACACATATGATTGTTCGCAATATCCGATTTTCTTTTATTCATTTATCATATTATTTCACTCATTTCATGACTTTATTCTGTAAAATTTATTGTTTCAAAGAATGGTTGTCCCCAAAATTCCCCTCGGTCAAAGAAAAGGAACAACACACCAGAATGTTTGGTTTGAGTGCTGGGAATACTTTGGTGTCCCACGTTTCAAAGGTGAAGAAGTATGTGGTTCTCGTGTTCATGATGACTGTTTTTGCAATGATATCCCCACTTTTTCTTTTCAGCCCCCGCCTAGGTCGGTGATTAATTTTAGAATGTTAAAATTAAATTTAATGGGTATCTATAATATAATCATCGATCGAAGTCGATAACGCTCAGGAAAGTGGGCGGGGCTACGTACCAAAAGTGGCTCGCCCAGAAGGGAAGACTTCTTTTCTTAGAAGTCGGAGCGGGGGAACAAAGATTTCTCAGAATTTGCCGCGGTTTTCGAAGGGGGAAGTGAATTTCCCTTATCTTTGAAAGAGGAAGGGTTCAAGAATTTGTGGTAAACAATATGGATGGAGAAGATCCCACTGCAATGAAACGAAGGTTAGCAAGAGAGAGATTTGCACGATGGAGGAAGAGACAAAGCCAAGAGACATTAAAAAGGATGCGTGCTGCAGATATTGAATACCATTGTAGAAGAGAAGAAGAATCTCACGTAGAAAGGCAAAAACGCCTTGCATTTTTTTCAGAATATCGTGAACGTATTCATCAGCAGCAAAGTCAGGATATTGTAAATCAATCTCTTTATTTTTGTTAAAGTCAAGTTGAAACATAGCACTGTCAGTTGATTCATCAGTTCTGTTTTTCATTCTTTTTTTATTTCTTAAACATTCTAGTAATCTACATGAGGTTTTCTTCAACAACTTTCGCTAGTAAATCTGTGGCAATCAAATCTGAGATATTATTGGTAAGCTAAAAGTCCGTCTTAGACGGACACAAATCTTCTAGTTAACAATATTAATTAAAAGATCGTTCACCTATGCCTCTCAGGGGCATTGTGCCAGAACTCGTCTGTGTAAATATTGCGCCTGGCGAAGGGTTATTCTTCTAAAGATACATGGAATAAATAATAGATATCTAATGTAAAAAATCAGTTATTGACATCCTTAAAGTAATATTTATACAATTAATTCGTGGAAAAATTGTTCAGTCAGGTTGTGATCCATTGTAACCAGGGTTGGATTAAGGCCTATAGGGTCCTGTAAGCAATACAAGATTCGGGGCGCCCCTTTCATCTCCCGAACTTCCAAAGCCAGACATTTTTTATTAGCTTTCATTAAATCTCTATACAAGTAATTTTTTAACGAACGGGTATTCAGATAAAGTGAAATAACAATATATTTATTTGCTTGCCACTTTCTAGAGAGTTGATTTCAGTACCTCGCAAATAAAAAAATGTGAAATCTATATATTTAAAATAATTTGGTGAAAACACCTTCACCGAGTCCGCCAGCCTCAACCACTCGACCAATTTTGACAATTGTTTTCATTTTAAAGTTTATGACGTCTAGATATGTCATCATGGGTCGCCAGCCCCGCACCCCATTTTCGATTTGGTTTGAAAATGGGGGGTGGCGACCCTTGATGATATACCTAGACGTCATAAGCTTTCATATAAAATAAAAATTGCCGAAATCGGTCTGGTGGATGGAGCTGACAAACTGTCTGAGGGTTTTACCAGATTTTTTAAATATATAGATCCCAACAGTTCCATCACAATGGGGTGTCAAAAATATTGCAAAATACCTATTGTAGGTGATGGAAGCTGATTAGTTAGGGCGATTTCATTCTGTATTTATGGATCTGAAGACTTTTATGCCGAAATTCGTGAAAAATTTATACAAAACATTGCAACTAGATGAGGTTTATTGAAAGATTTTACAATTTTAAAGGAATCTGTTGTCTACAAAGAATATGAAATCTACCAAGGTTTTGTGGTCTGTTCTACTGATCTTCATGCTGAACTGAAAAAAGCAGTGGCCGAGAGCCTCGAAGCAGCGAGTTGGCAGGGGTAGTGCTGAGCAAAGTGGGTTCTGGCCGCGAACCCGTCGGTAGGGAGGCGAGAGCGGCTAGTTGGATATTAAAAGTAAATTTTGAAAAATGCTTAAGGGGACATACGACTGTTAAACCTCGAAAAATTTTCTATGTTATGAAAAAAAAATATTATTCTCCAGTCTTTTCTGAACAATTTAAAACATTCCGTGTTAAAAAATTCCCATAATTATGAAAGTTATGAAGAAAAATGTATCATCAGTTCAACGTAAACATTGAAAATGGCTATATCTTTAAAGCGCCATATCTCAAAATGTGATTTTTGATATTGCGCACACAATATCTAAAGAACTATTGAATATTTTTACATAAAATATTTACTCAATATGTATTGTGCTATGTTCTACAAATTGAGCCACAATTTTTGTACATATTTTCTCCAAAGAAGTTTTTTTGGGTGTTAGAAAAATTGAAATATTAACTATTTTTAATATTTTATTTTAAACTGGTATATAAAATGGAAATTAAATTTAAATGTTAATAAATTGTGGTCCAGTTTCTTAAACAGACTGTTTGGATTACTTAGATACCCAAAATATTGAGTTTGGACCAATATTTTAACCGTAATCATGCTCGCAAAGCGACTATCTCAATTTTTCTCCAAAAATTATACCCATATTTATTACTCTCTCAAATAAATACATATAAATATAAAAGTTTGAAAATGTGTGTACTATAAGAGAAAAAACAGATATTTTTCTACATAAATTAGTGAGTTTATGAATTGCTTTGTTTCAGAGATATAATGTATCGAATTTGTCAGTTTCCCCCATTTTTTCGAGGTTTAAGAGTCGTATGTCCCCTTAAAAAATGATACTGTAATACAAAATTTGTCAGACTGCTGATTGAGTCAGCTAACTGCAAAACAAACTAGACCACCCTGATCTGCAAGAGAACTTGAAAACATGAAAAATCCTCAGAAACTTGAGCGATACTTGGGTACTTCGAGAACACGTCTCTTGTAAATTAAATAAAACAACAAAATTAGCCCTTTAAAGGTCCATTTTTTTCTATTTCTGGTATAATAAAATAACTTAGGTATACTGATTAATTTTAGAAAAGAAATTCATTTAGCTTATTGGATGACATTAATTTTTATTAATTAATTTTATTAGTTGATACTTAATTACCAAGTCAAGGCACTTCGCTATGGTTTGAGGTATGAAAGTAGAAAATCTAGGTTTTTATTTCATTAAAACATTTGGCGAGAATTTACGCGAGCATTAAAAAATGCATTTAACCACTTAACAGTTTTTATGTCATATTGCGTCCAAAAATAAGCACATTTTTTGGAAGAAAATTTGTAATCAAATTGATTTTATAAATTGAAATCAGCAGTCAAAACAGTTACAGGTATTGATCTTATTAATTTTTGACAATTTTTAATTATATACAGGACAAAAAAAAAAGACATAAAAACTGGTTTACCTAACATAATCTGACCTAACTGGTTTGCACTTATTTTGCTATACAGCACTAATTGGACTGCTAGAGCCATTTACTAGAAATATTGCAAAGTAAAGAAAGTGAAAAAGCCGGGGAAAGCAGTGGATTGGCTCAGAAAAATGAACTTCCCGAGCGGCGTTCCACAGTGGTCCAGTTTCGGTTTGTAGCGCGACAAAAATCGAAATTTCGAGGTCCGCAAATGGGTTTATTTTCTATGGGGGTAGGTAGAGAACCGTTTGGAACCCTGAAAGCCATAATTGTTTTTGTATAAACATGTAGTCTTAGGAGGTTTTACGGAGGTTAAAGTTGAAGAATGTCTTTCGAACACTTGAGTCGCGTTTCAGTGAGCCCTCTGATTTCGTTCTGCAAAGTTCTACATTACTCTTTATCTGTCTAATTTTAGATTTTTCATGATGTTGGATTCCAAGACAAGTAAACGAAACCGTTTTTAACACATCATTTTATTATTTTCCATATTTTTATACTATATTATAAAAGGCCCTTTTTTTCACTAAATTTTCAAGTTTAAAGTGAATTTTAAAAATTTGCACAACTTTGCACACCTTGAGACTACCTTAAATCATTTCTGCAGTCTATCTTCTATAAAATATCTAAAACTTAGCCCCGATAAACCCCGACTTTTTCATTTATTTTATTTTTGAATGTCATCTATGTCAGTGAAAAATTTTCACTTTTTCCTTCAATGGCGCAAAAATTAGTATCTGGGTAAAAAAAACCTGTTTAAAAACTAAGTTAGCCTAGTTCTAGCCTAGATGTTAATTGCTAAAAATTCAATCGACATTAATTCCAAAATTTTATTGAAAAATTTTCGAATTTAAGGGGGCGGATACTCAATCTAAAATACATTTTAACTTTTTAAGAAATAAACGCTGGATGGTTTCAAAAGTATTTTAAATCCATTTCAATATTTATTTCTGATTTAGTAGTTGACATAAACACATCGAAAACGCGAAAATTTTGGAATAAGTTCAGAACGCGATTTGAAATTTTCAAGATAGTTAATTTGCTTCAGTAACAACCTCTCAAGCGCTGTCTTCAGCTACAGCTAAAAGGACAATAAAATTAGGAAAACTTAACCAAATATAGTTTTTCATAAATAACAAATAATATAAAACATAATTCACACGATGAAAAGCGTTACCTTCATCTATTATGCTTAAAAGTTAGTTATTAAAATGTTTTGGAATATTTCATGAATTCTCATATTATTTTTGTGAAAACTGAGGGCAATTTTACTCTTAAAAGTAATTTTTTAAAACGATTTAATGGTATTTATATAACATTTATATTATATTAACGAAATTATTTCACTTTTTAATCGTTTTGGAAGACATTTGAACTTGTCGCACAATTATTCATTAGATCTATCTTAATATTGCAAATATTTGGAATGTTAAAAATAAAAAAATACCTACCAGACTAAAATTTCACAAATTTTATTTTAAAGCTATTTCCTTCATTTGGTAAAATTTATCAGATTTTTTTATATTTTATACAACTAATTATTAACTTTTCCGCAGATTACGACAGTTCTCTCCATAGAGAACAATGAGGAAGAATTAAATAAATTAACACAAATCAAGAAATATCCAACGGATTGTTATGAAACTTCAAGTGATACAACGTAAGTCCATTTCCTTTAAGCTGTGCAAATTTCAAGTCTCTGCTGTTTTTAGTTTCGTCGCTATGATTTTTGTCTCGCTAGAAAACGAAACTGGACCACTGTGCGTTCGGGTAAATCAGGGAAGTCCCTTTTCGCAGTGAACGAACGGTGTTCGGGCAAAACTGTTAAGTGGTTAAAAACTGATGAATTTCTTGGAAAGTATACTTCCCACGGCCTTAGAAATGCATTTACCTTCAAAATAATGAAAAACTTACCTTCAAAATAATAAAAAAAAGATCACAAGGTATCTGGAGTCCCCAAAGTTGTGGGGACCTACCTGACTGTATTTATTCGGCAGTTGTCTACTTGTTTGATAATCCTGATTAAAGCTTTTTTCTGAATAACTACTTTAAGCGGAATAAAGGGTCCCATAAAAAATTATTCCTGGATGGCAATTTGCAATATATTGAGAATAAATAGTGCAAAATCGGTTATTGACACCCATTGTTTGAAACAACAGTTATTGGCATCTCTTCATTCTTATTTAGCTAGAAAATCACCCGTCATGGTATGACGGGTGATTTTCGAGAGATTTCCCGTCAAAGTTGACGTGTTTAGATAGATATATATGCGAGAGAAATGTTTAACATTGATTGAAAACAAGTAAAATAAACATATGTTTTATGACGGGAAATATTTTTTTAAATTTACATATTATTTGCATATTTCTTTATTCAAATACCATCTTGGTAAACAACATTCCGTGTGAAGTATTTTTCGATGTTTAACAATTTTATTATAATTAAATAACCATGAAATTCTCAGCTGGTCAAACATAAGTTAAAATTTCAAAGGAATTCTTTTTCGAAATTCTAATCAAAACAAAACACTTCTCTGCTTGTCAAACGTTGCCAATAAATATTATCAAATTATATCATCACGATTGCAATAAATAATCAGATACACCGTGGCGTCCAAACTATATCACGCGCATGATATACCACTGACATAATTTATTACTTTCTATTTAAAAACGGAAAATAATTTGAAATATATGAATAATGTAATTTAAAATTTTTCGGGAACTATCGATCATAGCGAGATAAATTTTATATCAATCGAAGACAAATTTTATCTTACTATTTTAGAGCCATTAAATTTGAAATTAGACCGATAATTACTCTTTTAAATTTAAAATTACTGAAATTTAGGTTCTCTAACATTGAAATAATGCTGCTTAACGTCTCGCAGTGCTATGGCGCGAGTTTTATTGTTGGTGACGTCAAAGCGTTACCGAGAGATCTGGGCTATTATATTAGTAATTAACTTTTAACTGTCTACCTATGGGTAGGTTAGGTAAAAACTGGACATTGCCATGAACTGTTATTTTTTAAAATTAAAAATTAGGGTGTCAATAACTGTCTTGTTTACCCTACACAATTTCAAGATGTTTAACTCTAAGAGCCCCATCCCGCCTAAAACCGCCCCATTCAACAGAGGGCGGTTTCGGGCGTCTCAGTGAATTTTACGGGAGAAAAGTGGTTCCTTTCTTTTTTGACAATTGATCGCCCAAACTTGGGTGTCGACCTCCTGGAATTTCCGTAAAGAAAGGGAGGATTTCATTCTGTTTTCGTGAGCGAAAACTTATTTCAGTTTTTGAGGAACTGGAATTCTCACTCTAGCCTGGTCCAGAGAGTTAAGGATGACGGTATAAGGTCACTTCCAGAATTCTTGATTTCATCTTTCAGGTGATATCGACTTTGAAGCAATTAAAAATTTACATTTTTAAGCACCTTCATGTAGCAAAATATTGTTGTCTGTCTAAAATGAAAATGAATTACTACTACTCTTGCGAGTGAGTGAAATACATAAACAACTTTAAGCTGGTTAAACGTTAAGCTCAAGGTTAAGAGCTCAAATGATTGATGTGTGGATCTGTTAGACTGAAGTTATACAAATAGTTTAAGAGAGAGAAAACACCATTCTTTAAAGAAAACATTCTCAACAATACTCGTAACAACGAAGGAGAAGAAATTAATGGGCTCGAAAAACACTTCATCCTGTGGCGCATTCTTCAAGGATCAGAGATCAAGGAATTGTTCGAAGCAATCACTGAAGGGGCCTCTTTCGGGGGCGGTGCAAAGCAGTTAATTCTGCCTCCTTCAAGTGGAATTCACCGTGACTGGGAGATCTGGTACTTATCTGAAGTATCGGTTCAATGAACCCTCATTACTTTATTAGATGTGACAGAGAATACGAGAAAAATACTGTTAAGTCTTCCACTCTATGGACAACTCTATGGTTAAGCGAAGTTAAGCTTTGGATGGAATGTTAGGTTTTAGGTCCAAATTTTTTTGCAATTGATATTTAATTTAAAATAAAAGATAATGTTCTGGCCTCGATTTTTTCGTATACTTAGGGTTACCATACCTCCGGATTACAACCTCACGTCCCGACAAGTGCCAGGTTCTAAAATACAAATTTTAAAACAGGTCAGATCGGGATAACTCTCTGGAAATCACTGTGTGTGAGAGATAAATGATGACGGAAGCATATTTGAATAAACATAACAATTTATTAAAGATCTAATTTTACTCTTGGCTAAATAAACATATGCAAAAACAACTTTTCAAATCAGGAGAGGACCCTTCCACATGTATGTATATATTTACACAAACCAAAGCATATGTTTTCATGTCAGATCTGCACAAAATAGTACTTTACTTCAAACATGACAACCCATTTTATGAATTTACCAAAAACAATTTCAGTAGGTACTGAAATTGTTCAGATCATTAAATATATTGTTTCTGAGTTGATCTAGTACTTGAGATGGACAGTTTAATCAGTAATAACAAAAACATATTAAGATCAACATTTGTTGCTCTCTCTAAATTTAAATATGAATAAACACTCAAAAACATATGTAATTACTATTTTAAATTTATAAACAAAACTTCATTTAAATGGAGATATCACTTAGTTTATATATATATATATATAAATTTGAACAAGCACTGATAGTTTTTAAAATAATAAAGATTTAAATAAGATAATATCTAATCAGTCCGGAAATCATTTGAGCTAAAGCCAATTTCAGCTGGAGAAAATTTACCTAATTCATTTAAATAAATTCTTACTCAATTTGTTTTTAATAAATTAATTTTAATGTAATAAATGAAATGATCTCGGTTGATATCGGCATGGCGACCTCCAACGGGATTCAGTTGGCTTTGGTCATCGACATCGCCCAATTGGATATTTCACAATGAGGCTGAATGAGAGCACCAGGCACAGAACAGAACGCCTTCTCTTACCCCCGTACCCGTGACCAGACAGGTCACTGAAGGGTTTCATGGGCAAGACACGGGAATTTGATTTAAGAAAAACAAAATAAACAAAAAAAGAAATATTTACATTATGTATAACACAGGCATTTTCACTGTTACACAATTAGTTCGTAATAGTCTTTTTTTTCTTTAGATGTTGTTATACCTTTCTTTTTTGAAGGGGGGAATGTTCGGTAATTGAGCTTTTTAGTCCAGCTCGCTGGAAAGTTGAAGGCTAGGGAGGCCGGAAAAGATATCTGTTTTCGCTAATGAATTGGACAATCCCACGAATTTTATGCCTCGAGACGAGGTTATTGGTGACTCTTTTCAACCATTCTTGTTCGAAGTTTGGAGCTGGCTTCCTCATATGCCAAGATACTGTGTAGATGCACTCCGTGGCATAGTGAAATGCCGTGCCAATTCCACCACAGCTGCAAAAATCGCTGTCAGACAGGTGAAACCTTTTGAGGTAGGCAGGGAAAGGGCCATGTTGAGAGAAGAAAATAACATCCTGTCTAATCCAGTTAGTGGGACGGAGACTAACTGAGGGCGTGATGTTATATATTTTCCTGCCTGTATCGCCATTCTTCCATGAGGTTTACCACTCCTTAAGCATGCTTTTCCAGAGGAGGCCTTTTATGTGAGGTTTAGGAAGCTTAATAAGTGAATAGGGTTACCCATGTTGCGTTGCGGTTTTTGCCAGTTGGTCTGCTCTCTCATTGCCTATATTGCTTGAATGCGCTTTAACCCTCGAGACTTTTATTCTTGGATTTGTTAGGAGGATTTTGAAAATTTGTTTTGCTGTTTGATTTGTGCTCTTTGAATGTGAAGATGTCATGATACTTGCTCTATTGTCTACGTGTATTTTAGAGGTATTGTGGTTTGGCAGATGAGATGCGTATATTACTGCTTCATGCAGTGCAGTGAGTTTAGCTTGAAATACGGTTTTCAACGGATGTTGGCACATTTCATCTGCGGCATTGGTGGGAGTCTCAGGTGCAATTCCCCACATCTTGGAGAGATAGAGAGGTCCAGTCCCTCGTCATTTCGTCCTTCCGTGGTGAGTCTGGCTCCAACTTCCTTTCGTGGTCGGATCTTGTCAGGTCAGCTTTTAGCACGGGCTCCTTCCTTTTCGCTCTCGGGAATTAAGCCTGGTTTGAGGAAACTCAGTGGCCCCGGAACTGCATGGTTGCTTACGCCTTCTTAACACCTCGAACAGCCATCACGCCACCGGCTATGATCTTCTCCTTTAAAACAGTTCTTGGACCTAGTAGTTTGCAGACTATCTCGATACATTCATCATATCTCCTTCCGAAAAGGATTTTCGTCTCTCTAGGCACTGTCAATCTCTTCTTCTCCTCCACCAAAAAATTCCCCGCTTCATTCGCAAACACTGCCATTTTGAATCCTCCGGGGAGTCGCCAAGCCCTTGCCAATAATGCCAAATTCGATTATAAAAAAAGGCACAGCGAGAATTAAATTTTACGCGCCAAGAGAAGCCAGTCTAGCCAAGCACTCCACGAGTGGTTAGCTCACGCATTTAATCGCTGACAATTTGACCAACTAGAGTCAGGCTCTGTGTTATCTACAGCCAATCAAAGAATTTTCCTTTAATTACGAAAAGGACTCAACTTTAAGAAATTATTTCGACAAGCTGTCACCATGGAGCGGAAATAGGGGCGTGTCGTGTCAGGTTGTCAAGAAAATAGTGGACAAGTATTTCCTCCTGACCAAGAGAAACCGCTGTCTAAGGAGATTCGAGTCTCAAAAAGAAAACAGGTGAGGGGTCAGCAAAGAATGCACCCATTTCCGTTCTTTTTGTAACTTTCCCAAAGGATTCGATGCGCATTCAAACTGAAAAGTGTGGATTTGATAATTGGGTTCAAACTCAGATCGAGCAACACGAGCAGAAAGAGGGACAGAGAAAACAGATGTGAATTTGTTTTCGCTCTCATACTACGAGTTGCAAAATATCAAACAATGTTTCTAATATACTTACACATGAAATGGAAGTTTTTTAAAATTAAGCACAGAAAATTATTCACATTTAGGATTAAAATAAATGTGGATTAAATATTTTAAATCCAACACAAAAAATTATTAACAGTTTGGATTAAAATAAATGTGTATTTTTAAATATAAAAGTAAAAATTGTTGAAATTTCAATCTGTTTATAAAATTTGTATCTTAGTGAGCAACATATTCTCTCTCCCGCCTTCGATATTCGCCATTTTTGGGTCGGTGTGCTTGAATTCGTCTTATTCATATGCTTGGTACTCCCCTCTGAGTTTCTACGAATTCGCGGGGGGTGATTGACCCTCTTAGCGTTGTCCGTTACAAATTTCGAGAACTTTCTGAAGGGCTGGAGATCCCGGCTGTTGGTCTTGACCAATGGTCGATTAGTTTGGGGGCTTGGTGAAGGCTTTTTTTTTTTTTTTGGCGTTTCTGGGGAGAGAGAAGGGTGTGTCCAATTAACGAGGGTGGAAAAAAATTGAAAAGTGCATGATGTAGGAAATGGGTTAGATCGTTCGTGGAGCCTTCGGGCTTTCCACGGCCAGCAACGTGAGGATGATGATCGAATAATCTTAATTGCATGAACCAGTGTGGAAAGTGCTAAATATTGATGAATGCATTGATTTGTGTCGGTGGTGATTAGCATCGCTGTGAATCCAATTAAGAGCATCTATCCACATGTAAGAAGCCTAGTGCTAGAACTCCATAGTTTTAACTGGATTGGTCTGTGAATTCCGACATGGTCATATTTGCAAAAAATTGTGCCGGTGATGTTAGGCAGTTTATCAGACCGACTGATAAGTCTGCGACAAACCATGGCTCAGTTTTGAAAAAAAGGCTATTGTGCGCGCATATGCAAATGCCTAGTTATGAGGGAAAATGGCAAAATTCCAAAAATTTCCCAAATTTTTAACAAGTCAAAAATCAATACTAAACGATCATGTGGGAGAATTTTCTCTAGAAGGTTTATTTTTGTGAACTTTTATATTGCGTGAAGTGAGAATATATTGAAATTCATTTAATCTATAAGGTATGTTGTGTTCCTTTCTTCAGTTGACTTGAATCTGAGAGCTAATTCTAGAGAGTTGATGCATTAATTGTTATTTAATCTATTTAGTGCCAATTAGAAATGAGCAATGATTTTGAATTGATCTGTTATAATGATGGTTTTTTTTTCATCCTACTACTTGTGTCATGTGAACTTCATGTTAATGAATGTTTATTATTCTTAAATTTTTGTGTTTTTTTTATTTATCAGTGATGTGAGAAGTTGTGTTGTTTGATTTTTTTTATTCGTGATTAGATATGAGATCCCTGTGTATTAAGGTTCTTCAGTTTTGAATATGAAAAAGAATATCTTTTAGTGTAATGCCATGTGTCTTTTTCTTCCCTCTTCAAATTTATCTTGTCATTAAATAAATGTTCAAAACTAAAAGTAAAAGTTTGTCTTAGTGATTTATCTCATGTCGGCTTGGAACTCACGAGATAAGGCCTGGTTTCATCTGCAAAAACACAACGCACTAGTTTAAAATTATTATAATTATTATTTATTGACTTTAGGATACGTCTGACATTCTTAAGTCAAATCGAAATCAAGATAATTAAAAACAATCAATACGACAGAAGCAGGAAAGATGAAAAGTGCCAGAAAGAAAACATTAATTTTACCGTTGTCCTCGTTCTTTTTTATTCTGCGTTTTCGAAATAAAATTAGGTTTATATGCAGTTTGAAGTTGTGTGATCAAGGAAATTTCATGTGTGTGTGGTCCACATAAACTTAGAGCGTGTTCATTAGGCCCAAGTATCCGTTTGAATTTGACACCCTTGACTTGCGCAATACGGCTCATTTCGTGTTTAGCTTCGTAGTATAGAGAATAGAACCAAGTATGTATTTAGACTACAGCCTGTTGACTGAATGGATCCAAAATTGAAGGGGAGTTCGAACCCTACGTCCGTTAACCCTAACCCTGTTACTTTGACGTACCCTTTTCTGAAAATTTGTTATAGATTCATGCTTGAAATTTTTTATGCAAATAAAGTACATCTTTCTCATTATACCGAAAGGAGTTTTAAAAAATTTCAAAAATTTATTTTTTACAAATTTTTTGTGTCAAAACAAAAAAATGTGAAATTGGCCATTTCGATGTACCTTTTCTCAAAATCGGTTGTAGATACATGTTTGAGACTTTTTAAACAAGTAAAGTGCATCTTTCTCATTATACTCAAATGAGATGTTTTAAAAAACTCAAAATTTAATTTTTTTACAATTTTTTGTGTTAAAATAGGGTAAAATTTCACTATGTCTAATTAAATATTTTTTAAGTTTATAAAAAAAAATTACCAAAAGCTCATTTCAGTATAATGAGAAAGGTGTGCTTTACTTCTAAAAAAAATTTCAAACAAGTATCTATAACAGATTTTGAGAAAAGGTGTATCGAAGTGGACAATTTAACATTTTTTGTTTTGACACAAAAAAACTGTGAAAAATAAAATTTGAATTAAAAAAATTAATGTAATGAGAAATAGGACTTTACTTGTATAAAAAATTTCAAATATGTATCTATAACAGATTTTGAGGAAAGGTACGTCGAAGTGGCCAATTTAAGCACCGTTTGTCCGTTTTTGCTTTGTACGCTTTATTCTACAATGTTGAAGGAAATTACTTATCCTTTTTATTAGTTCTTAAAATTGCATATAGAAGGCAGCCTGAGTGCTAATGGAAAATAAGAAGAAATTGATGTTTTTCGCTTGAGGCTGCATCTTTTTTGCTTTGTTTGTACACTTTATTCTACAATATTGAAGGGAATTCCTTGCCCTTTTTATTAGTTCTTAAAATTCATCTCTGTTTAATGCTAAGGAATCTTATCAAGTAAGCTTTTTTTTCTCAACTCAAGTCCAGTGTTGCTGATTGGTAACAAACTGCTTTTTAGCCGCAAACCATATTTAAAACAAAATATGATATTTTAAAGTATTTTTCCCATGTTTTACTAAAGAAATGTAAGCCAAAAATACATTTTTAAATAATTTTTCAAAAAAATCTTGAGAGGAATTTTTAAAAAAATACAAATCAGAAATGGTTTTTAAGGCCTTTTTTACATAACTGAATCTCTCTCTTCTCCTCAGAATACAAACACTCTCTACTTCGATGTGTTACGTTCATGCTACAATGGAGAGCAGGGGGAAAATACCGTATAAAAAATGAATCTGTCGTAAAAGAAGTGAATCTTCTTCAATTGAATAATGATTCCCCCATTACAATGCTTTTATTGAGGTTACTGCACGCCATTCTTGTCATTTCTCTTGTCATTTTGAAGTCGCCAAGGAAGCCTGAAATCTCGCCAAATAGTACTGCTTATGAGAACATTTATGTATTAGAATTGTTAAATTACTCATCGTAATTTTATTTTAACGAAACTTTTTGAGTCTTTGAACTTTCCGAATAATATTGCAAATATACGAAGAGTCCTTATAGAAACACTAAACAGCAGAGCAACTTGCTATTGTTCAATATTCAAAACGAAAAAAGAAACGATACAACTACCTTTTCCTCATTTTTATTAGCAATATTAAAAATTTCAAGGCAATTAAAGCTACTCATTTTTATAGATTGCATACTAAAAATTCCAAGGCAATTAAAGCTACTCATTTTTATAGATTG
>BGPR01002474.1:82775-100210 GCA_013235015.1 Araneus ventricosus | reverse complement strand
ATGCAGCTAATCTATACAAGCGCTTCACCTATCACATGCAACAGTCTGAGAGCAGATGCAGCTAATCTATATAAGCGTTTCGCATCAACAAAATCTTTTGGCAAATTCGACATCTTGATGTAACAGTGATAAAATATAAATGAATAGTCCTGATAGATGACCCCTGCTAGGGTGGGTGGTTGAAGAAAATGAGAACAATAATACTTTGGTCAAAGCCAGAGAAGAACTTGAACTTGAATTAGAGGAGTTATGGGATTTGAAGCAACAGAGGCTGTAATGCCCGCCAGAGAAGAAGAATCAGAGGTCTCTCTCCCATAAACCCTAATGGCAACTTTTTAACATTGCACTTCACATAGACAGTACGCCATCGGTGGCCAACGAAGGAACTAACCAGAATACGTCAGAATGGGGAAAAAAACTAAACGTCGTAATTTTATTTATAAAAGTGAAACTAAATGTTACAAATTTTTGATTAACTTGAATCTACTTTGATATAAGTTAGGAAACATGTATTAAACCTAGCTGTTCTTATGAAGATCGACATCGAGCACAACAAACATGGCGGCGACCTTGGTGTTCAGTTTGAAACGCCGCAGGTATCGAAGTGGCTAGTTCTCTTTGTTGGCGAGTGTGGGCGCTGATCAAATTGAGGAGTGAGACCTCCGATTCTTCTTCTCTGTGGTCAGAGCCGTACCGAGAAGGTGGCGCGAATGTCTTCTGCACAGGGCGCAATCCAGGGAAGGAACATTAAATGACCATTTTAGAAGCAAAGTTTAACAGTTAAATCGGCACGATCTGATATGTAAATAGAAAAGAATTCCAAAGAAAGTCTTCCGTCGCTCATGAAACATGATGGTAATTATTAGTTGCGTGTGTTGACCTGGCCAGGTTACCAGTTTGCCTAATGGCGAGATGGCCACTTTACAGACAGGGAGAGAACTTTCTGCGGCCGGCCACAATGAAAACTTAGAATTTACTGCTCTCGCAGGGTTCCGGAGGGCGGAACGGTTGGCAGAACTCTTTGCAAGAAAGGCTTTGCTCTCGCGACAGATGGAAAAGTCACGTGTTTTTTTTTTCTTTTTTGCATTTGTATTTTACTGTTATAAAACGGATGGACAAGCGAACTCGTTTGACTTTAAAGTAAAATATAAAACAAATATTCTCCGAACTTCTAAAACTAAAACAAGGGAGGCGTGGTGTGGATCATATAATTTGACGACTAAAGACACAGAGGAAATGGGCAAAGCCAGGGGAAAGGCTGTGCTCTCGCCTTTTCTTAGTTCTATATGTTTCCGGGTGCTTCTTTGATCATGTATACAACGTTGTACAAAGGATAAAGGGGCTTCATCCTTATTGGACAGATCTCTGGCGCTTCTTCAGTGGCAAATAATTGGGGAAAACGTGGCATTTCTGTTTTCAATGATAAGAAAGTGGGTGCAGAACGAAGTACTTGCTCTCTTTTAGTGCATTGCTTAGGAGAAAAATTACTTTTTAAGAGGTGACTTCAAATCATTATATCTTTAATTTTACATTATTTTTGTTGTATTAAATACCAGCTGCCATTAGCAACTAGCGGATAATTGTTACAAAAGACCAAGGAATGAATTAGTAATACAAAAGAAGGAAAAACATTGAAGAGGAAATGTCTTAATACTTGAACTGAATATTGAAGTAAAATGTTTTGCACCTAATCAAATTAATGATTTAGATCCATAGATTCGATTGTTATAAAAATGTAAAGCAGAAAGTCTCTTTTAAAATCATGAAATTGAATGAAGATTAATTTTTTTTGGTCAAACAAAATTGAAGTTTTAAACCATTATCACACGTTAGTTAGTTAATTAGAAATTGAATGTTTAACTTAATTACAAGAAATAAAATGGCATAATCTCCAAAGAAGATAACCTTGATCTAAGTGAAAAAGACGGCTTAAGGTTTTAACTGAAAAGTAAATCCATCAAAATAATATAATAAATATATCCACACAATAAATTTATTTGAAGTAATGAAAAAAGAAAAAAATTAGACTAAAAAGACTGACAAAACAACAAAAATAGACTTCAATTTATTACTGTGAAAGAAGTTTTATGTTATAATAATCAAAATGATTTTTTTTAACGTCAGAGACAATATTAGATTCAAAGATTTGATGAAACAATAAAATTGGTTTGACATTCATCGCAGCATTGCGAAGTATTGTTGAATATTTTATATAAAAATATTTTTCAAAAGTTGCCGAATGTAAGGCAAAAAATTAAACGACAACTAAACTAGTTTCATTTTATAAATAAGTTTTTGATACTTAAAAACGGTGTAAAAATTATTTTTATGTGATAATATTTTCGGCTGTTATCGCTGAAAACCCCAAAATTCTTTGAGAATTTTTAATTAATTAGAATTAAAAAAATTCTCTTAGGTATTCCCATCATTCGTAGTATGTTTACACCAAATTTGGTAACTCTAAGCTCAACAGTCTGTCTTGTAGAATTCCAACAGATTGTCACTTACGCATATATGCCCTTTCATTATTTGTAGAAATCTGCATGCAAATGAATGACCAGAAACGAAACATATTTTTTTGTTTAACATTTCTTTGTCATATAATCGAAATCGATAGTTTTTTTATAAGATGTTGATGATATATGACATATATGCTCTTCAAACCAATAGGAAAATCACTACCAGAGCTTCAAAGCCCAAAAGATAGCTAAAATTTCAGTTAATTAAACACTAACGAAGATTTTGCAATTTTTAGCGATACTTTTCGAAAACATTATTTAACAAAAATTATTTTAAAATTGAAAAATATACTTTTTATTGATATCAATTTATTTGCCGTACACTTTCTTCCTTAATTTTATTTAGAAATATATTATTTGCAATAATACTCTGTTGCAATGAAATTTAATCTAATTTCCTTATTTCATTAAATACTCTCCCGGGGATGGAACCGAGTGTTGTGTAGAGTTTTCTTGAATTTCAGATAAAGTCTTTTTTTCCCCCAACTTCAAGCGGGGAGTTTCGTCTGGAAGGGGTCTTTCACCCTTTTCGTCGTGGGTGGTGATTTGCACCTTTTTTCTTCTGACGGAGTGCCCCGTTCCTAAATAAAATTTTAAAAAATAGAGGGGTCCCTTCGTGGAGGTTACTGGAATTTTGTTTGTCGTCGGGCTCAGAGAGGTTTTAGGCTTGGTAAAGAGAAAGGGGTCGGAGAAGGGAAGAAGAAGGCCGCTCTGGCCCCGGGCCGGATTCGAAATTTTGCGGCGGATTATCGGTTAGGCAGAGCTGGAGATGTAGGATTCGGTAGGGAAAGGCCGTGCCGATCGACACACCTCTTGAACGAATATGCTGTGTCGCTGGGCTGACACAAGGGGCTTCCCCAAGACGTGCGTTTCGGCTACGATATTCTGTGTGTCTGCAGATCCATTGCACCGGAATCCTTAACCAAAATTAAAGGTGATGGAGAAGGCTGATGTCTGCCCCGCTGGATCCCCCTTTGAACCGTCAAGATGTCGGACCCTGGTATTACCTCATCATACCGTCATAGGTTAGCCGAACATATCCCATCAACCAAAGAACTGGCTCTTCGTCATGTCCGGTCTGTCCTGAAATTGAGGATCCGTTGAAGAATCATACTCATCAATTGCCCCTGTGAAACTACAGATACCGTGCTTTATATTTTTCTTACGCAGACATTACTAAAGAAGTTGGTATCCAGCGCACCGCCATGTTTGACCTGGAATATGAACAGTTAAGTGTTTTACATTTAAAATTTTATCTTGACTATGTAAAAATAAATATGGTAATCCATATTATAATTTAAGGGATAGTAATTGATAATAGTTAAATTAACGAAATAAAAATTGGTAATTGGAAGAATTATGAGGAACTATCGAAGGGTTAATTTGATATATGGAAGTCATGATTAATGGTAATCATATAGATGTTGCTATGCATGATTTTGAATAATTTGCTTATGTAAAATGCAAGTAATGTAAGGTAAATATTAAATCATTCAGGATTTAAAGAAGTGCAAAAAAAAATTTATATATACATGTGCATAAATAATAATATCTAACAAGTTCAACTCCATGTGGATTTAAGTTTTCACATGTGGATTTGACTTGGTGATATAATTAAAATTAATTGGTTCTTATTGCAGTTTAATCGAAGCTTTAAATGATTTGCAATGAATTTTCTATCCCTCTTAATTCATTGAAGATATAACCGTTAATAGAGTTGAACATATTGTTAATATAAATTTTAAGAAATTGAAATATATGTGACGATTAAATTGATGAAGATTAATGTGCATAAAACCTACTTATAAATTTTTACCTTATAATGATATATTTAATTTATAAAATTAACCTTTATGTATTGGTATAAATATTAAATTACATTTGAATGTCTGATTACTAATTGTTATATTATATGTATGTTCTAAGATGTTTAACGTATATAAAAAAAAGAGATGAATGAGATAGGTATAAAATCTATAACTGAGTGTTATGCTAAGTTGCTAAGATAATTGTGTGTCACTTTATGAATCACTAGGTATTTGTAATTGATTGTGTTTTAATTGGGGAACAATGTTTATACATAGATATATGTTCGTTAATTATTAAAAAGACAATTAATATAGTTTCTTAGAGACAAAATATAAGAATAAGTTTAGTAAAGATTATGTTAATTATTCAACTGTTAGAGACCACTATTTAAAAATTTCTTTTATATGAGCTTGATATAAATGAGATAAAATTAAATTGAATTAATGCTGAGGATGCAGTAGAGTTATTTAAATTTTGAAAGTGGATTGATGTGTCTTTTATAAACTCTGGGTCGACCCTAAACTAAATTAATATATGAACATAGAATAATTTTTTTATTTATTGTGTTTTATTCCATTTAGTTTTAATGTTTGTATTTTGATATTTATGTGAAGTATTCAAGTTTATGTTTGTAATTTGATATTTATGTGAAGTATTAACCTGGTTTATAAGACAAAATTGAGTTAAGAGAATTTTGTTTGTAAGATAGTAGGGCAATTTTGATTGTTTAATAAATATATTAGTTAAAGGCAATCTGGTTTCTGATTTTTTTCATCACCACCTTAATGACAATGATGGAGGTAACTATTTGGTGTAACCTGGGTTAAAGATGAAAAAATATAACAACTAACTTAATAACAAAATACACAACGCAAAATCTTAAGATCTTTATGAATTGTTTTGGGGTTGAATTTGGTGATCATTTTAAGGATAAATTAAGAACTGAAATTAAATTGAAGTTATGCTAAATTGTGACAAGAAATGAATTAATTATTTGTTTGATCAAATGCTACTAAACTTGCTTTGCACATGTAAATGTGATTTAACATCTAAGATTCTATGAATCTAAAAGGTAAGTGAATTGATTAAATGAAGTATTGTTTTGAGTTATCTGAATACTGAGAGTAAGAAGGTATAATTAGTAGAAAATTGAAAAGTTTATAATTTGGTATTAATTTAAAAGTTCATAAATTAGTACTTCTAATAATAATAATTTATATAAAAAGACTAGTTAAATTTATACAACACGAGTGCTTAGTCAGGACTAGAGATGGCTGCTTTTCCAAAAAAAACCGGTTGTCGGTTAAATCGGTTTTTTTCACCGGCGATTTAACCTGGCTGTTTAAACAGCTCAAAATAAAAGGTTTTTTGAAAAAATCGGTTTTCGGTTTTTTTTAAAGCAACGTTTGTGGACAGAATTTATTATTAATAATAATATACAATAAGTAAGTATTAATACAATAATCAGTTAATGTAATAAGTAATGATTATAAATAAGTAATTAATCAATATGTAATAATAATAAATGAGTAATTATTGCAATAAGTAAGTATTATAGACAAAATTTTGTATTACCATTGTTCTCACAAGTAATTAATTCATTTGCCAATATTTTTCATTTAATCTGCTCATAAAGACTCTTTCAGCAATGAGTTGATCCGTGAGTCGACACCTCTCATCGGAACCAACATCATTCAACGCAGATACTAATCTTTCGAAAGCCACAGAACTTCCGACTAAAGATAAATATTTTTGGCTACAAAAAACAGACGCCGTTTCGACAAAAATTTTTATTAGTATAGTTTTTGCAGGAAATAAATCCATTGGCCAGTATTTATCTGTTCATTAAGACTCTTTCAGTAATCCGCCAACCAACAGACGCCTAGAGGAAGCGGTTGTCTGTGATCGGTCTAAGATGATGAAATTCAAAGCTTTATGACTATATAATTTTAGTCTAGTGGAACCTAAAATCGAGCTTATCTTCCGACCCGTTTTTTCCCTGTTTTTCGATTTAAAAAAAAAACCGGTTTAAACAGAGTAAAAGAAAACAAGAAAAAAACCCCGGTTAACTGAAAAAAGGAAAAAACTCCGGTTTTCGGTTTAAACCGGTTCGGTTTTCCTATCCATAATCAGGACGTTAGTCAGCTCCTTTTGAGTTACATTATTTCATTAAATAGTTTAATCACATTATTTTTTCCATTCCTAAAGCTACGGTTAACGCAACTTGCTTTCTTTGATACATTTAAGTACTTTACCTCCACAGTAAATTTTCTCTTTCTAATGGTTTGATGTTTGAACTTTTTTAAACTATGTTTTTCAGCTCAAGCTCATTGAATTAATTAAATTTTATTTCAATTGATGAGTTTTGTACAGTCAAATATTTCCTCACGAACTTCAAATTGATACTGATATAAAAAATAAAGCGGACATTTACTTTTATTGTTTTCTAATTGCAGAATTTTAGTATAATTTTAATTTCGCAATTATAATCCAGGTTTCTTTTCCTTTAAATATCTTGATTGAGAAAAAAAGAAAGGAAACTTTTTCTCTTCACTAAATTTATTATTTGGAAAATTCTGCAGTTATCTCATTTTATAAAAAAATTGTTTTTAACATTTTTCTTGAAATATTTTTTAGAAATTTAATTTCAATGTCAGGTTAGTTCGTTTGGTTTTTCAAATCATCATATTAATCTTTCATCCGATAAGCAAGAGAACGTTTAGATCTTCTGCAACTTTTTCATCTGTCTTTTTTACTTTCTCGTATAGAAGCATACAAAGAGAAAGTATTGTAATCGTCAAAAAATTCGAACTCGAGATTTTGACGAATCTCCACGTTTTAGACCGCCTTGAGTCCGAAAAACACAATTTTGGAATTATGTCTGTCTGTGTGTGAACACGGTAACTCAAAAACTATTAGAGCTACGGGGATGAAATTTGGTATGTGGTCTTTAAACATAATTTGTAGGTCTCCATCAAATTTTGGACAAAATCCGTCAACGGGAAGTCTGTCTGTCTGTATGTCCGATGTCATGCGAACACTGTAACTCAAAAACTTGAATAGCTAGATGGATACAATTTGGTACACAGTTTTATCGTCATGGATGTAGGTCCATATAAAATTTTGGGCCAAATCCGTCAAAGGGTTGACTGTCTGTCGGCCTGTATAATTTACCATTGAAACCAATCCGCTATCTCCACGCGCATGCGTACGGAAGCAATCGTCTGTGCTCGCGAAAGGAGCGAATTACGTCAGTTTGTTCTTGAGACGGCACGAGTGAAACCTAGCAGTGTGCGATAGATGCGTTTTAATCGGTACGCATCTCTTTGAATTCTTTACTTAGATATTTTTCAATCACTATAATGAAAAACCTTCTGATAGTCATTGGATACTGGATAACAGTAGGTAGCCACGCGGGGGAAGGAGAAACGGCACATTTTGGGGGAAGTATACAAGAAAGTTTAGGGGAGAACACTCCCGCTGGCTTTCAGTTCAAATTGGCCTTGAACAGACTCATTTAACTCAAAACATTTAATATTAAAGTTTATTATTTCAATAGCAGGCATAGAAAAAGGTAAATCAATTTCGCTTAAATTTCAGTTTCCATTACATTCACATTTCTGAGTCTTATAAAACAATAAAGGTAAAATTTAAAATAGTTATGCATTCCGTATTAATGGTTAACAGCCAGCAAGATCAATATTCCGGGCAAACAAGCTGGCCGCAAATGGCGATAAGTTAGTAATATACGAATAGCTAGCCTTCTTCGGTGACCAGCTCTTGAGTTGATTCGGTTATCCGTAATTTTATATTCTGGTTCCCTTAGCAAAGTAATTTTAAACTTCAAATTATGATAGACATTAAACCGTGTTTTTCTGTTAGCCTTGTATCTGATCTCTTCATTCTCTACATGAACGTCCCTAATAGAGTCAAGTAACTATCCATGTCATGTGACATCCAATTGCACGTTATCGGCGCAAACTTCACTATTTTATTACTCTTGAAAAATATACATTTGGTTTCAACTTAAAAACGGCATGACATATTTTACGTCCTGCAGCGTATTATCTGAATTAAAACATGCTGATAAAAAGAATTAAAATATATTCAGCTTACTAAATATATTTCCTAATATAATTACTGGCTTAGAGAACTATGTTTACAGATTTCACAAAAAAATGATGAAAAAAAGTAAGAAGGCCTTTTTCTTTCAAATATTTTTTTCCCATTTATTTATAAAAACTAATGGTTTGTCATATGTTTTACATCTTCAGATATGAGTAAAAATTTGAAAACTTGCAGAAATTTTCCATAACATGTCTTTAAAATGAAATCACCTTGTTAATTAAAAATTTCTACTAGAACTGTTTTGAGTGAATATAAGAAAAATAGGGAGAAAAACCATTTAACAATAAAATCCCGTCTGTAAGAGTAGTATGTTTTTTTTTTTTAAATGTTGTATAGTGGTTGCATACGTTTCAGAAATCCAATGTTTTTAAACGATCGTAGCGGCACTCGTTGGCAGCTAACTGCCAATAATCTGAAGATTCAAAGGCGCATATCGTGAGTGGATGTCTTTCTTCGTTCGCGATATTATCTATGTTACCGGCAATGTGTGAAACGCCGGCATTCTATAGAATACCTAGGCATTTTATAGAATGCCGGGCGTTTTTAAGCAAAGTATGAAATATGAGAATTATTACATACTTTCCCTAGGCATTGTATATAATACCTAGGCATTCTATAGAATGACAAATGCTATTTAGGCAAAGTATGAAAAGAAGGTCATGATAAGACCATTATTTAAAAATAAAGTGCATACTTTAAAAATACCAATGTTATTTTCAAAAAATAATGAAAGAGTGCCATTAAAAAACTTTTATTCAAAATATGTAAAGAAAAATGAGTCTTACAAAACAGAATTTGTGCCTCTCTTATGACGAAACAAAATGAAACATGAACCTATTTGTTGCATCAATAAAGGAAATAATTTTATTTTGAATTGCTCTTAATTTTATTTCATATAAAAATGAATCGATGATGTATTTCATACTTTGCCGGTTTGTTGTTTGGCATTCTATAGAATACCTAGGAAATGTGTGAAATATAAATCGTTTCATACATTGCCGGCTAGTTTTAGGCATTATATACAATGCCTAGGCATTCTATAGAATGTCGGATTTCAAACTTTGCCGGTAACATCTATAATAGATAAACCCTCAGATGTCTATAGTGTTTTCTGTGTTTAAAAGATGATCCAAAAGATGTAAGAGAAAAGTCTTCAGCCGCAGAAGAATTTTTCGTGAACTAAAGATTGTCCTGTTACAGTCATATTAGGTGAATTGTAAAGCAGTAATGCCATTTTGAGCAAATTTAATGAAATCATGGTTAATTCTAATTTCAATGTATCATTTAATTCCCACTACTTTTATAAATAGACAGGGTATAAATAAAAAGTGAAAAATGAAATAAACATCTTCATGCCAAATATTTTCATTTCTTTATCAAGTGCAGCTCTTGAATCAAGGAGTGGCATGTTTGCTAATAAGTTATATAGTTGTTGGATACGTTTCAGAAGAACCAATGGTGTTGAGCGATAGTAGCGACACTCGTCGGCAACTTACTGCCAATAAACTGCAGAATTCAAGGTGCTAATCTTGACTGCAACTCTTTCCGTTTGCGATATTATCTTGTATACAAATATCAGTAGTTCAAGATCCAAGAAATCATTCGGAATTCTTTGAAATTACAACTTCCAAGTTTACTACATGTTTTAAAACTTCAATTAACTATAGTTTTAATGAATTACAATTTTCTAATTCGTAATTTTTTTTATATCCTTGATAAAATTTTTACAAAGTAAGTTTTTTGGCTCGGGAACCAAAATCAGGAGTGCAATGGAGACGGAAAGCCACCGCCGTTCAGGCCGTGCTTTTTTTTCCTTCATGAGAAATAAATAAAGAAATATTTGTGAACTGTTCTTAAATAGCGTGATTTTTGTCACTCAGGTTAGAGCGTCCCGGCACTGCTAATTTTGTGACAACAGAACTCATCAAAATATTCAAAACCACATACTACAGAGGGTATTTACAGATTTTTAGAACGAATTCGGTCAGTTTAATTAACATTTGAAATGTAACGACTATTTTTATAAATGTTCGATCTGATATCCTTTTTCTGGACTATAAGTCTGCATCGTGAATTCCATGATAGAAGGGTTTATGTAAAATTTCCAGGGGTATTGATTTCCATACCTCTTATACTAATTTCCAGAGTCCATCAATCGTGGTGTGTTTGCAGTTAGAAAGAGCTCTTTTCAACAGACCAAAGGCACAATATATAGGTGAAACGTTGAACGTAGGAAAACGCCCTTAAAACAATCAACTAGAAAAATTAGAAAAAAATTAAATATAGAAGCTTAACTTAAACTTTAAACAAGAACAACAAAAAAATTATTTATAAACAATAAAATTTAGAGAATAAAATTAACAAAATAAAATTAAAACAATGTTTAAGAGGCGCGCAAATGCAGCAGCAAAACAAAAAACACAGAACAATGCAAATCAATATCATACAAAGAAAGCCAAAAAAAACAAAGAGAAACTCAGAGGAAACCGAAAAAAACAAAAAGCAGAATAGGAATCCATTCTAGTCCATTTTTTCAAGGGCTAAGAACTTTATTCGAAATGGATTCAAAATAATAATTGGAAAATTTTTCTATAAGAAGATAGCATTACGTAGCTTCTCTTAGCCCGAAATTTCCCAAACAGAAGATAAAGGAGATCTGTACACCAAAAAGGATATTTTCAAAAGAAAGAGGAGAAACAAAAACACAAACATCAAAACGCTAATAAGTTTGATTAAAATTATCAGCCATCTGGCTGTATTAAAATTAGTCTTCATAAATAAAAACTTACCCTATGCCCATATTTGAGAAAAATGAGAAAGATGTCTTCATGTAATCAGAAACCGAAGCTAATTTTCTTTTAAAAGGAGGTATTATCAAATTATAATTACAGAAAACACTATTCCCAGGGCGCCATCTGTATTCAAAGATACAAAACAGAAAGAGTATGTGAAAACAGGAATTTTTTTAGTGAATGCAACCAATTTAGACATATTAAGAAAAGAACGTAGGAATATGTTGAAACGATAGATATGCAATACCTGTATCACTCTTCATTTTTTCAATTAATGCAGCGGTACTTTTCGAAGTATGACTTGTATCTTTGTTTTGATAAAGTTTCACTCTTTGAAAGTCATTAAGATAAAGAAATGGAATTTCTTCTCTAAATACCGGACGTAAAACTTTCTCTTGATAGTACGTTTAGTTGATTTTAACATTCTTTCCACTCTTCTTGTTTTTAATTTCCCATTGCAGGAGAACCCTGCGACAATCATAAACCCCTTACTAAAACTTTCTTTGCATTCAAGTAACCAGGTTTGTACATTTTTTCTCTTCGTTTACGATAGTAGTACTATTTTTGTTGCAGTCTTGAGATAAACTCATGCTTCATAAAGGGTCACAATGTATTTTCATTTATCTCCTGTTAAATAGTTTTCATACGGGGTTTTACAAACTGTACTGCTTTGAGCCACATGCCTCGGCAAAAGCTGGTGAACATTACGTTTTTTTCAGCTTCTTTAAGTTATAAATCTTGGTTTATTATTTTCTTTAATGTTGCTACAGATGTATTTAAAGACATTGCAATTGATTTCTGCGTCGGCGGATTTTATCTTGTTACCAGTTATTTCACTTTAGAAATATTTGAAACAGTACGTACCTTTTTCGGGTATTCGTTTAGAGTCTTCTTTCTATGTAGAAATAATTGACGGCTTTTCCCTTTCTGATTAATAATGGTGATTATTTTGCACTTAAAAATTTTAATACCATGCATTTAACATCGTTTTTGGATTATGAATATTTCTCTTAGGAAAGCGCAAAAACATATCTTTCAATCCATAGCTTGCTTAGATGCGACATTTTGGAAGAAGAATAAATTTAAAAGTAGCAGACGATATTTCTCATTTCAAATAATAAGCTGTTGCCAGAACTTTTTATTCCAAAACATTAGCTTTTTTCAAAGTCTTTATCGAAATCGTTCAAAAAATGTATAAATACAATCTGTTTTACCTCTTTGATTATGAATTTGAATTATTGACCGCGGCACATTTTTTATACATGATATTGATATATATGTTAAAGTAATGTTAAGACACAATCGCGTGAAATTAATTACACAGAAAAATTATCCTCCAGTCATTCATCGCGTATTGAATCAAATACATTGAAACCTCGCTTAAGGAGCATAATCCGTTCCAGAATCTTACTCGTAATGAGAAACACACGTTAAGCGAAGTTACTTTTCCTATATAAATTTATGTAAAATACGTTAATGCGTTCCAAGTTTTTTTCCCCGTCAAACAATACACCGCGGGTGCCAAAGATGGATATTGTAATTAAACCTGAATAATAATATACGAAACATTTTTGAACTACTGTGGTTTATATGTTACAAAATAGCTGTCTTCGTTTGTTTGATTGTTTTGTGGCACAAGAGCCATTGGTTTGGCTATGCTGTCTTCGATGACCAGCTTTTTATTCCTCATATAAATAGTATTAATTTATCAACTTTAAACTAGTTTTTAAAATTTATTTAATTTTTGGTAAGCTATAAGCATTAATTGCTACGGAAATCAGAAAGCAAGAAAACATCAAACAGAAAATACATTAGTATTGAACTAAATTTTGACATATAAACAGAAAGAAATCGAAATAATTTGGGTTTTTTTTTCGCAAACTTCGAAGTCACCATGCGAGAAACTTGCAGTGAACTTGTCGTGCAAGTTGCCTGCAAATTTGCAGTCTTATCGTGTCAAGTTCATTGCACACTAATAATTTCCGATCTTACATTCAATGATTAAATGGTTGGAAATATAAAATTTAAAGAAGATTGTTTTTTAATTTTGATCATGCATAAGTCTAATTAAAATTACAATTATTAAACATTATTTAGCTAATTATAAAGTACAGACGAAAAAAAAGATAAAATCCCATCAATATTTTGCCGTCGTTTACCGCATGTGGAAACTAAACTTACCATTTTAAATGAAATAACGTCTATTAGAAGATTTTTTGTCTAAAAATTTCATAGGGAATTAGCTCTTTTCATATAACATTGCACTAATGGCTAAATTTCCAAAAGCAACACCTTTTTTGATTTTATAAATAAATTCTTTACAGAAATTTCCGGGAAACAAATTTCGGTTATGATATACACAGTGAGATATTTAACATTGATTCTGTCCTGCAAAGAGATATTCAAGAGCGCAATAAAGTTTATTTACATTGCACTTGAAGTTGAATCACCATCACGATCAAAGCTCTAAAAATTACAAATAAATGAGATCTGCTATTATTTTAAAGAAATGTTAATATTACTGTTAAGATTAATAACTGGCTGAGAGCGAGAGATAAGATATAATGCATTCCTTTTATCAGTCCATAATATTTCTATGATCACTGCTGAATATGCAGGGTGATAATTAAAGCATAGTGGGGACTGTTGTACCTTGAATCAGTTTCTCTATTATACGACTAAAAATAAAATTATCATTTTTATCGTGTTAGAGCAGAGAAATGAAAGATAGATACTTATTTTCTGAAACTTTCTCTCCTTGGAAACAAGTTTTCCAACAAATGATATTTAAAATCATTTGAAAGAATTATTTTAATTTAATTTTTTTACTTAATTGCTTTCTACTAAATCTTAAATTAAAACATTTAATTTATCAAAACTTTTTTAAGCCTGTGTTTCATTTTTTAAAAGGCATTTTGTCAAAATCTAATGACACTACGTTTCCCACACATAAATAGCTGCTATTTTATTTCATTGAATAATGTTTTATTCATACATACATTGAACATTACATAAATTCATATTTTATGTAAAACTTCGTGAATTTTTATTAAATAATGATAACAATGATCTCGCAAAACATTTCTGAAAACGTAATGGCTCCCATTTCCCAATTTGATGGTTCAAATATAACCTCGCCTAAAATGCAGCTGTTCCATGTATACATTTTCCTTTTCGTTTTTTTTATCACCTTTTCATTTGTTTTAAAAAGAAAAAAATCCTTAATCTAAAGTAACACAGGAAGACATGCTTTATTTTCCGTGTTATTTTAGCGAATTTTTTTGGTGCTGGAGAACTTTTTAGTAAAATTGAGAGGCCCCCAAAGAAAGCGGAAAAATGTGCTTTTCTGAAAGTATTTAGTTGTTGCTACATATCTTAATAACTACTTGAAGGAAGCGACTAAAATTTGGAACTGAGATGTTTTAGGTCTTGCTCCTTCGACTGGCATCAAAATTTTTTTGTGTTTCGGTTTAAAAAGTTTTAACTCATGAATTAAAAAAAATTAAAAATTATAAAATATATATTTTTTATTTTTAATAATATATATAATTTTTGTCTTGTTTGTTAAGTATTTTAACATAATGTAAAAAGAATTATTCTTAAAAATTCAATATATCTTGAAATATATTGAAAAAACCCTACCTGAACCCTGATTTAACATTAGGAATTCCAAATTTTACTTATTCACAACTCATCAACCGCTTACTCAAAATTACAAAATGTTGTATGTATACGAGCTAATTTAATCTGGAGCATCTGAAATCGGGTGTTGTCGTTTGAAAAATTTTAGTTTGTGTAAATCTAAATATGAAGACGACCCCTTGCATGAAAAATATTATATACAATTATAGAGGATGCATTTCTATGGTGACAGGCATTTACAAATTTAGAGTGCGATAGTCAGTTACGGAATAAAGAGCAGCGTTCGAATACTTTTTTACAGTCTGTACCTAGGAACATATCTTCTTGTACTTTGTATCATACTGATGCGCACACGCACTCTCCTTGGATTAAAAAGAGGAAATCAGTAAGAAACCAATGTATATTTGCTGAATATTCTCAATTGTGGGTCATCGAGGTTTTTAAAGCAGGTTTAGACATTGATAGGGTTGAAAGCTGTTGCCCTTGGCAAATGTCTTTTCTGGTTTTCTAATAGATATTTTTTTAATTTTCAGAGTGCCTTGTCATAATAGCCTCAACCATTTTCCAGCTATTTTTTCTTCATTCCATTTGACAAGTCGATTTTTATTGTTGGTCACCGCAAACTTATAAACCAGACTCCGAACTCCTTCCTTCATCCATCCACAGTTCATTTTTAGCCTCTTTGTTTGCATACTTTACTAAACAGAACTCTTCTTTTTCAAAAATACTTTTGTAGTAACGTACTTGAATTTCTTCTTCCAGATTTCATAAAAGTTTTTTCAAAGCCGAACTAATGTTGTAAATTTGACTGTAAACACTTTATACTACTCTTTAATTAAATTTTCTTTTCTCTTTCAGCAAACACAGTTTCAGTATCTTTTTATAGCTTCAGTATCAATATTTTCACGTCTTGCACCGTGGCATATTTTTATTCACTGAAAAAGGACCAGGAAATTGTACCTCGGATCAGTGATCCATGGCGCAGGATGTGCCAGAGATATGTGGAGAAAGAATTGTTAATTTACATTTCCGACCCTTAGTAATCATTACAGGTTATATGTTCTAACTTACAAACAACATGTAGTTTTACTTACCAAATTATTATGCACAAACTGGAACATAGAGAAAATAATTAAACAGTTCGTGAAGTTTTGTACATAAAGAAATATAATTCTTCAAAAATTTAAATTCTGCATAGGAAAAAGCAATTTCACAGCTGCACTCGTAAACAAGACCTGAATTTTAAGTATCAATAGGTTTCTTCTAAATAATGGTTAGTATTGCTTGAGACAGTTGAATTATTCACTACAATGACGTCAGTCCATCCCGTGATAGGAGTTAATGGTTCAAAGTACACGATGCCCAAGGTATAACAGTCTCCCCTAGGCGTTCTATATTTTCCATGGTTTTTCTGAAAATCTCACTATTGACTACATAATGCATCATATATCTATCGACCTGTCCTATGTGGAATGTTTTATGGTCCTTTAACACACCTAAATCATCCGCACTTATTATGCCGGTCGGTTGATGGAGCCCATAGCATTGTAGGAGCAAAATCTCCGGTAGTAGAACGACCAAATTGACGACGTTGATTGTGGAAGACGACAAGGTGATTTCGTCATACACAAGCCGAAGTCTGGCGAAGCTCTGACTGGAAAGGCTAGATCATGTGCATCGTCTAAAGGCGCGTATACACTAGCTCGGATCGTTAAACCCGGATCGTTAAACATTCGAAAAAAGAATTTTCACGACGACTACCGGCGACCATGGAAATGGAGCCAACCTTCTTCGAACCATTAATCATCACTTTTCCATCAGTTGTGGAGGGCTTTTGGAGAAACTTGGAAGATCATTTTATACTCCTTAGTTTATAGATTTGAAATTACTGGTTCCAAGGAGGTTGGTGGGGAACGCGGAACTACACTGGAACACATCCCAATATGAATTGCAAATCCCTTCCCTGCGAAACCGCTCGCTTGCAATAAAAAACCCGTCCAGAAGAACCGCTTTGCTAGCCAGTGTACACACCTTTTAATGCAGTGGTATCTCTCGGGGAGGTGTGTCGTACTCTTGAGTGCATAAGTGACAGGTTATCCGCATTTGCAGAGTATGCAATCAGTTTAAAACGACCACACATCCAAAAATTACAATAATTAATATCAGACGTAAAAATATTTACATAATTTACCTGTGAGCGCTAAGTGAATCTTAAAAAATATTCTCGTGTTAAAATGACTATCAGATATTAAGCAGTCACTTATAGTTTTCATCCCTTTTTATTACCCAAATTGAGCTGGCAGTGAGTATTTTTTCCCTGATAGCGAAAATGTGAACTATTTTTTTCCTTTATGAGTTTATGATCCATCCAAAAAAATTAAAGGAGATTCCAAATCTCCTTTAATTTTTTTTCATAATTTTATTTGCATTTTTTATTTGATATCACATGTCTCGAGATCAAGTGCAGCTGGTGCGAACTAATAAGTAATTTGATATCACAGGTCTCGAGATCAAGTGCAGCTGGTGCGAACTAATAAGTAATTTG
>BGPR01002474.1:68625-82765 GCA_013235015.1 Araneus ventricosus | reverse complement strand
GTCTCGAGATCAAGTGCAGCTGGTGCGAACTAATAAGTAATTTGATATCACAGGTCTCGAGATCAAGTGCAGCTGGTGCGAACTAATAAGTAATTTGTTTGTAAGAGAACAGCTAGATGTTACGTGCTTTGTGCTCGTCAGTTTTAAGTGACAACAGTATGCTTCTCTAATAAAGGATTCATCAATTTTCGATTTCCCAATGTTCTTCAGTGTGTAGAAAGTTTACCGGCAAAAGTAGGGATCAGAGTACCAAACATTGTTTGCTAACAGAGATTTATAGATCTTTCTAATGTTTTTTTCATGGAGGCAGTTAAGTGTGGAAAAGATGTTTTCATTATCCTTCAGTTGAGTTTTGTTTGTCATTAAAAGATGAATATCGACTCTTAAGTTCTAACGCTCAGAGAGTTTTAACTCTATAGTTTAATTCAATAATTTTTTAACATTTAACATAATTTTTAACACATTTGCAATTTACTTGCTGACTTCACACTAGGAAGCTCATTTTTAAAAAATTTTGCTTTTTTTTATTTTATAATTTAGTTTACAAAATATGTTCAATATATATCTTTGAACATGTTGTAACATCGTTGTTCTAAAAATGATCATGTCCTTATCGGAATATCTGATGTGCCATGTTCTACGGCTAAATAATCCATATTCAATCAACATTCAACATGTCGACAGGAGTTCTTATCCCCGTAGGGCCTAAATCTCTGGATGACTAGATGAAAGTTATTTCATTGTAAAAAATGACAAATATTTTTTGTCACCCATAAGCCGAAGACTGTTGAAGCTCACAAAGATTTTGATCATGTGAACAAAATGCTACATAGATCACATCCACACAACTTTTGTGGAAAAGCCAAATTGAAAACGCTAAAAGAAAGTAATTGTTAAAAAGCATTTTGGGGTTAAATTGATAATTAAATATTAATCAATCAAATCTGCCCAAACAGAGACTGGAGAGCAGCTTTTGCTTCTAGAGGCAAAAGTGTGGATTATTTTACTTTTTCTTTATAAATTTATTACATATGGTGTAAATGGTACGTATGCGAAATGGCATTGCGTTTAGCCCAGTACTTTCTTTGCAACTAGGTTCTAAACACTTATACAGTAAAATATCAATATTCTGGCTCTACACTAATCCGACCTTATTGTCCGGCATTTTCATCAGGGCGAGTGGGTAACGTTAAAGGACAAACAAACCACTGTATGTCGATGTCAGTGATTTTGGGGCAACTTAAAACAAAAGTCTGTAGCTCATATTTTGAATTGTATGTTGTAATAGTTATTATAAATAACATAATTTTGTAGATTTCGTAATATTTTGGGCAACAAACATAGGTTTTGATATTAAAATGCGTTTACTTAATGAACAACTACTGATCCGGCCGTTCTATAATCCGGAAATTCTCTTGTACAATATCTTAAGGAATACCGGGAGTGTAATTCGATCACCTTATATATATTTATTAATAGGTGTAATGAAATTACACACCACTATTTTTATAAGAATTGGTATAAAAGATTGCGTCATTTCATCCATTGGCAGAAGCAAACTGTAGAGACACCTCACTTAACAAGCACCTCACATAAACGGTAATTCGCCTAACGAACAAATTAAATAAAAATTTCATTAATTAATTAAAATTTAATTAATTTTCTTAAAAGTGAATCGCTTAAAAAGTGACGTTTCGCATAAAGAGTGATAAGAAAAAGAAAACTCGAATTTTTTGCGCCTGCTACTGTCATATCCTCGGAGTTTTTATTTTACTTTAATTCTTATTAAACATGGTGTTTAGGGACCAACCTTACTCTCAGAGAATATTAGAAATATCACTTCCACATCGTTCCCTGCCTCAAAAATGATCCGAAGGGATTAACAACAAGAGAACCCTCAATTCTGCATGGAAGAAACTTTGGTCGGAGAGTGTTGTCGAATGTGATACTGAGGAGTCTGAGACCCCGTTGAGCCTAAAGTCAACGAGATTGTGTCTTTGTGCTAAAATCAGGGGATTGGAGGTGGATAGCAATGTTATCGATGGGCTTGTGGAAGAGCACAACGAAGAGAGGACCACCGAAGAGCTTTTAGAGTTGCATTGTGATTCACAGCAAGAAGTTATGCACGAGAGTTTGTCAGAGGAGGAGGAGGTAACAACAAAGCAACAATCTTCTAGCGCAATAAAGGAAATGCCAAAAGCATCGGAAACTGCGGTATCCTACATTGGCAAGCATCACCCTAATGAGGCAGTGACTATGCGCGCAACAAATTTATTCTATGCTAACGCTGTGTCGCATTTTTGTCAAATTTGGAAGCGTTACAGCTTCTTACTAAAAAGAATTAGGTATTATCACAATTCATATAAAAACTGAACAAGTCTATTAAAACACTAAGAAAAATTAATAAATTTCTAAATGAATCATTGAACTCAATCCCGCTAATTATAATATGTATCATAAATAATAAACTAATTATTTGAGTTTTTTGTTCTGTTTTCTGCAAATCGAAATCGCTTTCTTTTTCGGTAGATTCTGGTATAAAAGAAATGATGAAGATGATTTACGTTCCTTCACAATCTTATATATAAATTTCTTTGAATAAACGTTATAATTAAAATTTTTTGAGTATTTTTTTCGGCATGGAACGCATTATCGTATTTTAGATTGATTTATATGGGAAAAGTTGTTTCGCATAACGAGTAAGCTTCTGGATGGAATTATGCTCGTTAAGCGAGGTTCCACTGTAGTTTTTATCCGTGCTTCATTCGAATGCGTTTAATATATGAAAAGCTTCACAATACGAATACCTATATGAAGAGCATATTACATACTACAAAATCGACCACAAATCATAAAGAGTATTAGTTATTTTCATGCAAAAAACTGATCTTCAAGTTTGTCATCCCAAATCAAAGATATAAACTTTTCAAAGATATAACTACTTTGTAATTCTCAATGTTCCTTCGCTTATTCCATCTTATTCAAAATTTTGTCATTGGAGTATTTTTTTAATTATATAAGCTAGTGGTTTATATTATATTTAAAAAATTGAAATCTTGCCGAAATTTTCAATAAGATGTCTTTAAAAGTTAGTCAACTTGTTCATTTAAAATTCCTATTAAAACTGTTTTGACTGAATATCATAAAATGAATTGAATGAAAATGACGATAAACAAACGCCATTTAACGATAAAATATTTTAATTGGAATAATAAAATCAATGAAAAATTGTAAGAATGCAACTATAATTTATCAAAAAGAATAGCATTATTGATAAAAATTTAAGAATGGAAATATGTTTTTTTTTTTTTTTTTGCGTTTGTCTTTAAAAGGCTAACATTATTTTCAAAACACGTAAGAAAAACTTTTCAATATTAAAAGAATTTTTCATGAAATGTATAGACAGACCCTTTATAGACATTTTAGGTGCAATGTATAACAGTAATGTCATTTTGAGGAAATGTAATGAAAATAGTGAATCCTAATTTCAATGCATTACATTACTTACCACTATCTATAGATTAAAGTTAAGTATAAATTAGAAGTGAAAACTTTTTTTTTCGATTAACGTATTCTTCTATCGATGACTCTCTCTTAAGGGCTGCCTTTAAATCTAAGAGCAGCATAATCTTGGAAAAATTAAACTCTGCGAAGTGCATATGCATTGTTACTCACTGAACTATCCAAGTCAAGCAACTTCGCTTTGAAAGAAAATTACATTTTTTTTTACGAATGTTGCTTATAAATGTAAGAGTGGCTTGTTTTTATAAAAAATGAATGCAGTTGTTGCATAACATTCTGGAGTCCAATTTTCTTAAACGATCGCAGCGGCATTCGACGGCGAACATGGCAGCTCGCTTCCAATAAACTGAAGAATCGTTCCTGATAGTTCCTCGCATATCAGCCAATTTTAGTTAAATATCCAAAAAACTATGCAGGATTCTTTGAGATTACATCTTGCTTGTTTAATACATGTTTTAAAACTACAATGAAGTATATTTTAAATGAAAGAAAATATTATAATTTAAAAAAAAATATTCTTAATTTGTTAGGATTTCGGCAAATTGATTTCTTTAGTTAGGGAATTAAAATATTCCAAATCATATATTATACCTCTTTGAGTTATGTATTCGGCACGTTGTTTATACATGATATTGATATGCACGTTAAAGCAATATTAAGGCAGGGAAAAAAAACGAAATGGCCAAAATTAGAATCCCGTTGTTCACCTTATATGTAAGCAAAAAGTACCAATTTAAAAGAAATAACGTCTACTAAAAGATTTTATAGCTAATAATTTCATTTAGGGTTGCCTATATATTTAAAATTGCACTAAATTAAAAATTTCCAATGCGAAAAATCTTTTTGATTTCATAAATAAATTACACTTGAAAACATTTTGGGGGTACAAATTATAGTTAATATATGCATAGGAAGATATTTGAAATTATATTTTTCGACATAAAACGGCAGGTCTAACTATAGGCAGTTGAACTCTCTGTATATTCCAGTCGACTGTAGTAGAATATTTCTTTATGTGACACTTGAAAATTGTCTTCATATTTATGATTTAGAGTTAGCAATAAATTATTACTTCATGTATGAGAAAACTTTAAACTTTCTTGAAAATGTTCATTCAATTCCTACTATTAGTTCACGCTCTCCCTATATATATTTATTTATATATCTTGTTCAAATTTTTAATCGTTAATAAAATACTTTTTATTCATCAAAAAGTGACATACTACTGTGGCTAAATCGTATCGGTAATGTTGTCATAAAATAAATTTATCAATTTATTGGTAAACCATAGTTATACTAAAATGATTCTATCAACTGCAGGATGCGCCATGTCCATCAATCTGTCTGATGTGAAGTGTTGTACGGTCTTTTAACTAGTCTAAATCGAGAACATTTCGAAAAAAGTCGACAAATTGATTGACGAATAAATCATATCTGCTGGGTCCATCCCGGTGGATAAAGAGTAGGGATGGCAGTTATTGCAAAAAAAAAAAACTATTTTCGGTTAAACCGGTTTTTAAAATAACCGGTTTTCGGTTGTTTTTTTAAAGCACCGTTTGTGGACAGAATTTATTATCATTAATACTATACAATAAGTAAGTATTAATACAATAATTAATTAATGTAGTTAGTTATGATTATAAATAAGTAATTAATACAATATGTAATAATAACAAATGAGTAAATATTGCAATAAGTAAGTGTTATAGACAAATTTTTTATTAACATTGTTTTCACAAGAAATTAATTCATTGGCCAATATTTATCATCTAATCTGCTCATAAAGACTCTTTCAGCAATGTGTTGATCCGTGAGTCGACGCCTCTCATCTGAAAGAACATCATTCAACGTAGATACTAATCTTTCGGACTCCACAGAACTTCCGACTGAAGATAAATATTTTTTGTCTACAAAAAACAGACGCCGTTTCGACAAAAAATTTTATTAGTATAGTTTTTGCAGGAAATAAATCTATTGGCCAATATTTATGTGTTCATAAAGATTCTTTCAGTCATCCGCCAACCAACAGACGCCTCGAGGAAGCGGTTTTCGGTGATTGGCCTAAGATGATGAAATTCAAAGTTTTATAACTTGGTAAATTTAACCTAGTCAAGCCTATCTTCCGACCCGGTTTTTCTCCCGGTATTTGGATTTTAAAAAAACCGGTTTCAACCGGGGCAAAAAAATAACCAAAAAAACCGGTTTAAACCGGGGCAAAAAATAACCAAAAAAAACCCGGTTAACCGAAACAAAAAAACGGGTTTTCGGTTTAAACCGGTAGGTTTTTTCCCCATCCCTAACCCAGAGTGATAATAATAATCAGACGCACAAAATTTGTGTAATTCACACTCACACAACTTTTGTTCCAAGAGGCAAATGGCAAATACTAAAAAAGTGAAAGAAAAATATTTAAATATTAAAAGGACATTAAGTACTAGTTAACGACGTAAAACGTTCCTTTTTAATAGATTTTATGCTTATTTTTTTTGTCCAAATTGAGCCTGCCACTTTTTTCCTTTGTGATAAAAATGTGAACTATTTTTCTTTATAAATTGATTACATGATTTAAATAGTAAGTAAACGAAATATCATTGCATTTGACCTAGCGCTTTCTTTGTAATCGAGTTCTAAACATCTGTAAAGTAGACTCTCAGTAATCCGGCATTACACCAAACCGGCCCTATAGTCCGGCGTTTTCACCAGGTCGATTGGGAAGATTTAAAAGGGAAAGAAGTCACTGAAGGGCGATGTCAGTGATTTTGGGACAACAAAAATAATAAGCTTCACAGCTCATATTTCGAATGATTTTTTTAAATATTTATCATAATTTTGTATATTTCGTAATATTTTGTGCAATAATCATAGGTTTTGGTATTAAAATGCCTTTACTTACTAAACATTCGCTGATCCAACTCTTGCTATAATCCGGAAACACTCTTGCCTAAGAGTCTTCTGTTCTTTGGTCACCCTTTACATTAAAATATTTATTAATAAACGTAATGAAAATATATACCAATTTTTTTATAAGAATTAAATAATTGTATGTATGATTTCATTCACAAAGCTAGTAAAAAAAACTATTATAAAAACTAGTAAACTAGTTTCCATCAATTTTATCCCTCCCACTCAGTGTTGTATCCAAATGCGTTTTAAATGACAGGTTTCATAATGTGAAGACCCATATGTATGCTATTTGCATACAATAAACGTGGAAAACAAATCCCAGATAATATTGGTTGTTTTAATGAAACAAACCGATCTTCGAGCTTCTCGTTCTAAAGCAAAGATATAAACATTCCGAAGACATACTCCTCGTAACTCTGCATATCCCTTCACTTATTCTGCGTTATTTAAATTTTTATCATTCGAGTATTTTTTTAATTACATACGATAGTAGTTTACATTATATTGAGAAATTTTTGAAATGTTGTCGAAATCTCCCATACAATATCTTTAAAAAGTAATCACCTGTTAATTGAAAATTTCTATTAAAGTTCTTTTGACTGAATATTTAAACCAGCGGGAGTGGCCTCCCCTAAACTTTCTCGTATACTTTTCAAACATTTGTCATTTCCCTTCCCCCTGCGTTGATAAAAAGTTCGAACCAACTGTAACCCAGACTGCAATGACTATCAGAAGGTTTTTCATTGTAGATTATAGTGATAGTAAAATATTGAGGTGAATAATCATATTCAAAAAGATGCGTATGTATTAAAACTTCGCAATATTTTTTTTATCAAACTAGCAATGCAAGTTCTGCGTGCGGAGAAGAAAACAGGAGAATAGCTTGCTCGCTGAACAGCTTGCGCTTGCGCAGAGATTGCTTCCAGTACGCAAGTAAAACGAGAGGCCCTAAATGTTTGCTCCCTTACAAAATCTCGCCACCAGAATTGGTTTTTGGCAAACTGCCAAGTTTTCGGAGCGTCCCTTCTTTGCACAGGCATTTCTACCACTACGCATGCGCATGGAGTTAAACAAGTATGCGATTATACAGACCGACAGACAGTCAGCCCGTTGACGGATTTGGCCCAAAATGTTATACGGACCTGTTGTTTTTGACGATTACAATACTTTCTCTTTGTATACTTCGTATACGAGAAAGTAAAAATGACTGAACGAGAACGAAAATCGTAAGCCATTTAACAATAAAATGAATTAATTGGAACAATAAAATCAAAGAAAAAAAGAAGTAAGAATTCACCTGTTATTTACCAGACCGAACAGTATGAATGTAAGTATAACAATGGAGTTTGGGCTTTTTTCACGGTTTTCTTTAATAGTTTAAAAATCAACTCATAAAGATTTAATCACAAGGATCACACCGATCGCCGAAGGTGTAGAGAGAATTCTGAAGTCCAATCGTGCGAAGGATCCACTCACGTAACACCGGGTGGACACCACAGCCCCATTAGCAGAAAAAGACACACATACAAGACATCTTCCCCTCGGAACTGCTTTGTCGCCAAAAATCCCATACACAACCAATGCCTGCAGTTGAATGAAAGCCTGACCTAGATGAAATAAAATTTAACAATCATACATTGGTTGTCAGAATTATAAGCATAAGTGAAAATTGCGTAGAAATTTTTTTATTTCTGAAGTAAATAAAGTGAAATGTATACATAAAATGCTTTTTTATGCTAGAAATCGTTGTAGAATGCAAAACATTGGAAAATGCAAAATATGAATGTTTTGCCATAATTAGCAAAAAAGGAGCAAGCTCGCCTTCTGATCATTCTCTCTCACGCAAAGAAGATGGCTTACCTGTATGTCTTTGCCGTCCACATTTGCCGGGATTTTTAAGAAAATTATAAATGACCGTTCTCGATCTATTCAGCTTTGTCGCAATTTGACGTGCAGTAAGTCCTGAACTTTTAAAAGCAACCATTTTCCCCTTCTGAAACCCCGAAAGATTAGTACCTAGCGGCATGACTGAAAAAATAGAATACGACGTTCCCAATCGCTTACTAAGCATTTATATCGTCTGGGAGTGCCGTGTGCGGAACAAAAAACATGCAAAGTTTGCTTCCTAGAACACGCAAATACAGTTTTCTTTATAATTTTGTCCATATCACATGGCTGTCTAAATCCAAAATACATTTTATGAATATGAATGTCCCATATATTTCCATAAAAACTAATAAAAAAATGCTTCATTTATCATTGGTTTCCAGCCATAAAATTTGCATAATTTTCCGGGCAACTGTAGCCAAGATTTTTCCCTTGTCCTTATAATTTTGACCACCGCTATAGCTTTTAAAACTATTCAAATGATTAACAATTATAAATGAATTTAGATTTCGATTGAAAATTTGTCGGCTCCCTCGACAGGGTTGGACCCCAGGCCTTTATTAAGAACACAAAATGTACAAAGTTTACAAACTGCAGCCCGATTATTGTATTAAATAATAATATAAAGTACTATTTTGAATATTTCAAAATTTACAAATGGCAGAAGAGTGTAATCAAGGTTACTTCAATATCCACATAAAATCTAAGTTTATCTTTCATGATTAGAAAGAGTGCAGAAGATGGATCATACGAGTTCCAGAATTACCTAGATTTAAATAATTTTTAAAAAAGAATTGAGTTCTTATATTATGGGCCGCGGTAGCCTAGTAGGGTCTCGGCCCTGGGGCCGGAGGGTTCCAGGTCCAAAACCCGATTCCACCGAAGATCCGCCCTGCATGGGGCCTGTTACACGCTAAATCATACGTAATAGCCAAACGTCCTCCTGTTGGTGTGGCGTGGAAGTTTGGAGAGTGGGGTGCCAGCTCAGGTGTCGCCCTCGTTATCTGACCGTGGCTCAAAATTACGACGTCCGTCCCAAAATAGCCCTCGTGTTGCTTCAAACACGGGATGTTAATATAACTAAACTAAACTAGTTAATATATTTTTATAAAGTGGACAATCATAAACTACATGTCTAACTGTACCTTCAGTTGATCCGCATCGACAGTTTATGCCCCTATTAAGATACTTTGTACGTAGGAAAACATCCGTGTCCAGTTGAAATTTGGTTGATATTAGTTACCAAAGTAAGTTTTAATGTTTACAATTGGGAAAATCTCAAATAAGCTTCTTGTTTTATTTGAATTAATCCGTCTTTAATACCAGTTATTAATAATCGATAACTAAGCCACCTTCTAAGGAATACCTAGATTTCTATCTATATTTATTTTCAATGTTTCCACTTCAGCTAATTCATCAGCTCCTTCGTTTTCTAAAATACCTATATGGGCTTGAACGCAGTGGAATTTCTTTTTTTTTTTTTTAATATTCCAAAAATTCTTAATTTCAATAATAGTCTGATTTAGGAGATTAGAAGACTGAAGAGCCATTAAAGTCGAGATTTTGTTTCGACTTCGAACCAATCCAATTGTCAGGAGTTTTGCATAAATGCTGCTCGTAAGAGTGAGAGTGGCATGATTTTTTTAAAAAAAGGATATGTTGTTGCCTCGAGAATCAAAATATATAGAATCAAACAATATTACCTCTTATGAGTATTACTTTGAATTATTGACTGTGACTAATTTATTATAGAAGACGACAGTCGCAGCAAAAAAAAACCGAAACAGCCAACATTATTTGGACTTTGTTCATCACATTTGGGGAAAAAAATGCCATTTCAAAGAAATGGCGTTTACTAAAAGATTTATCTCTAATAATTTCATTTTGAGCTGTCTAGATGTTTAAAATTGCAATAACTTAAAAATTTCTAATGAGAAAAATGTTCTTAATTTCATGAATAAATTCCTCTCGAAAACTTTATCCAGGATACAAATTATAGTTAATATATGCATAGGAAGATATTTGACATTTTTTTTCGACAGCAAAGAGTCGTCTCCCTACCTAGGCAGTTAAGCTTTGTGTATATACCAGCCGACGGTAGTAAAATTTTTATTTATGACACACTTTAAAATCGTCTTTATATTTATAATATAGAGGTTGAAATATTTCACGCATAAGAAACTTGAAATTTTCTGGAAATAGTATGATTATATATCGCAAAGAGATATTCAAGTAATGTGTAGTAATGGTAAGTTGCACCCGGGTCTTAATTTCACATTTTCGCCTCCCCCATTTGTCAACAATGGCTTGGTGAGTGAAAATGGCGCGCTGGGCATGTTTTTACTTTTTCGACACCTTATCATGCACCCCTTTAAAAAGTGATTGTGATCAAAAAGTATCGGTAATGCTGTCATAAAATAAAAGGTATCAATTTATTGGTCAATATATGTATACTTCATCTCCTTCAAAGTAATCTCCTCCAAGTGCAATGCTGTATCAAACAAACTTTTTTCCTATCCTCTAACTATCTATCCTATAACATGCCTTAAAGTCGCTTTCGTAAAAATTTTTAGAGTTCTTCGTGATTATTTTATTGCATTAATAAACTCTAAAAGGTTACTACGAAGAGGAAGTTTCAAAGTGATAAGTTATTTCGGTTTTTGTGTAAATGAAGAAAAGTCACACGGTGCCATATCATGATAATACAAAGTTTGTGGAACCGTATTTATTGATATTTTTGTCAAAAATTATTGAATAATATTGACATTGTGAGAAGGCGCATTATCTTCTTTAGCGTTTTTAATTTTTTAAATTACATAAGTTGGTTGTTTATATTCTATTTAGAAATTTCAAGTATTGCCAAATTTTTCTATGAGATATATTTCAATAGTAATTACGTAGTTAATGGATAATTTCTATTAAAACTCTTTTGACTGAATATAAAAATATGACAGAATGAGACGAACGAAGAACAAAAACCACTTAACAATAAAATATACTAACTGGAGTAATAAAATCAATTGAAAAAAAAAGAAATAAGATTGCGTCTGTAATTTTACAGGAAGAAGAGCATTGTGCATAGAAGTTTAAGAATGAAAAAATAATTAATTCTAATATCGATAGATAATTTCAATTACCGTTTTATTTAAGTTATTATAAAGTACAAATAAAAAGCACAATACTTATATGGCGTTAAATTTGGCTCTTACTTTTTTCAAGTACTGCTTTTGAATTTCAAGAGCAGCATAATCTTAAAGAAATGAATTATAATTGCTGTGATTCGTTTCTCATCTATGGAGGCTACAATCCAATGATGGTAAACAGTGACAGCGCTTCTCAGTGGGCAGCATGGTCTCATTTCCAAAGCTTGAGAACTTAAGATGTCTGTAATAATTGTAACTCTTTTCCGTTTACGATAATATCTTGTATATTCAGATAAGCTAACCTCAGATTTTAAAAAATCCAAAAAATATTAAGGATTTCTCGAAATTACAAATTGAAGTTTAACACATGTTCAAAACTTCTTATTTATATTTTAAAAGAATTAAATTATTTTATTGTATAAAATATTATTTTTTTCTTCAATGTTATTCTCGAATTAACGTGCTTTTACCAGTCTAAGAGGATTATATTCTATGTCTAAATAATGAAAGCACATATTTCTATTCAAACATAAGATTAGTTTTTATACGTGTGATTATAAATCTTTAAGTTAGTTTAATAGTGTTTAAAAACTTTTGTAGACCTTGTTTTAAACTCATGCCATAAAACAAACCAATTTATAAAATATATTTCGCTTTTGTAAATAGGATATTTAAATTTTAATTTTCGGAGTACAAATGCACTGCGAATTTTAAAGTGTTCAATCTAGGGAAATAATTATTACACACATTATTCATTAAGAAATTAATATTTTCCTTATCCCCATCTTCGCACTCTCCCACTAAAACGCAGAAATAGTAAAGAGTAAGTAGCAGTAAACACATTAATATAAAAGAAAAAATTAAGTAACTTCAGTTTCATTAAAGCAAATTTACTTTTTTATTGTTTGGTGAGCGTTATTTCTCTCTGAAGGAGGTAAAACAGGGTAAAAATGTTTTTATCATTCTTCCGGCCGAAAAAATAATTTTTTATACTTACACTAAGCAAACAAAAACTTTAGATTATTCACAGGGTAAAAATGATTTTATCATTCTTCCGGCCGAAAAATTAATTTTTTATATTTACACTAAGCAAACAAAAAATTTAGATTATTCACAGTCGAAATATTCCAAATGATTAAATATGAAATACATAATTTTGCATTCTGAAATATATTGTATTAATAACTTAACTTTTATTTTTAATATATGCAACAACAAATTACCCCTGTGTAATTTTTTGTGGCCTTGGGAAAACATGAAATAAGTGTGACTAGATTTCATGCATAATATCATTGTTGTTCCTCAGACCAATGTTTCCAGCCATTTCGCCGGTCATAGATGTCACCATAGCCACTGACATAGATGTTAATTGCTCAGCGGTGATAATTTGAAGTTTGAGGTACAAATATGTTCGATAGTGAGGGGGAATTGGGCACTGTGTATCTAATTACCCCTGTACCCAGTTGCACCAAATCAGTTTTTGAAACTGAACAGCTGGTATCCCTTTATAATTTGGAAAAAATTGGAAATTAAACCCTCTTAGTCCTCAAAGTGAAACAGATATTTCTATTCTGATTATAATATTACACTGATCAGATTTTCATGAACTGAGTATTGCCCCGAGTTGTAAGAAGAAACGATTATCCCATTCATGAATAGCCTCTCTTCCTAACTGCGTTAGTGCGACGTGTGATCTGGCTGTTGTTTTAGAGGGAAAAAATGTTGACTGTTTCCAATAAGTAGTTTAAAAATTTCTCTAATCCATATTTTAAAAAATACTAAGGAAGTGCCCAGTTGCTTCATTTACCCAGTTTCCACGCATCTATGCACATGATATATTTGTAGACACTGTATTTTATATATAATCTAGCATTAAAATCTCTTTTAAAATAAAGTTGCCAAACGTCCCAACTTAATAGGGCAACTTCTGAATTTCGGTTCTTTATTCCGGACTGAAAAAGATGAATGGATTTTTTTCGAATTTGAATTAAATTTTCCAGATTTTTACAATATTAACCTACATCCGTAAATAGTCCAAATTAAAAAAAGGATTAACTAGATTTAAAATTTTCTAAAGATATCTTTCGAGCAGTTCCCCTTTTTAACATTTATTATGCATTGAATTTGGTGAATCTAATGTGATCAATATAGATAAATTGGCCAGAAGATTGATTAATAATATAAATTGCAAAATGTATATTTTTTATTAGTTTTCTGTTCTTGCTGACTTTAAGTTTTTTAATAATTAACTATCTCATGATTTCTGTAAGTTTGGAAAATATGGAATCAAATCCAAGGACAATAAAATATACGTTTATTTAAATATAGAGTAGAAACAACTGCCACGTAGACTCACACACAGAAAATATCGTTCATACTTTGAGTCTAACAGACATTCTAACACGAGGTGTCAAACTCGCGGCCTACAACGAGCATCTTTGCGGCCCAGGAAACATAACAATACAAAAAAAATTTTCATAAAAATTTCATAGCTTAAATTTTAAAATTCCTAATTATACATATTTAAATATTTATAACGATCCACGAAATTCGTCAATGTTCGATTACTTGTCGTGTTACATTCATAGAGATAATCAACGTCAATGACCGATTACTTGTCGTGTTACATTCATAGAGGTAATCAACGTCAATGACCGATTACTTGTCGTGTTACATTCATAGAG
>BGPR01002474.1:0-38965 GCA_013235015.1 Araneus ventricosus | reverse complement strand
CAGAGGCTTCGACTTTAGCGATTCTAAAAAGTTCAATCTAGAAAATATAATGGTATATTGCTAGGATGGAATGTAAAATCTACGCACTGGAAGACTGTGTAGATGATTTTCAGTGTTGCTAAGATTTAACTCGTGAAAAAAATTAAATTTTGGGCAGATCAGTGGATTTTGACCGATAAAAAAGAAACAAAAGTAGAGCCACAATTAAAAGCTTTTTTCATTGAAAATAATTCCTAACAAAGTCTATAATCAGTGGTGTAAAATACCTGGGTACTTATTTTTAATGGTAAATACTTACCTGGGTATTTATTTTTCAATTCATTTTATTCATATAAAATAGATATGATGGTTTGTAAATAGATACCCAGATAAATAATATAATTTAATTTGAAATAATCAAAAAATTTAATCAATAAAAATTAAACTAATTAAATTTTATAAAAACTAAAATATTTATTCAGAAAAATCAAATGCATTACTACATCACGCTTCTAACATAAAATACATAATTTAAATGAAAATACCCTTTTCAATTACAATGAATAATTTTGTATTTGCTGCTTATTAAACAAAGAGTTATTTTAGCTTAAAAAAACTCTTTCTTAAACTAATTTTTTAAAAAGGGAATTGTATTTGGTTTTAAAATTATAAAGAGCTGATAATGGAAACTAAACTGAAGGATACAATTGTTCATAATTCTTTTTGGATTCAAGAGTCAAAGAACCAGACAATTTCTGATGAAAAGTTACCAGATGTTTCAGTTCTAATCGTTTTAAAATTTATAGTGAATGTGCTGAATAATAGTTATTCCTAAAACTTTTATATTATTTGAAAATGTACCAGGCATTTTAATGCTTGGCGGGGCTCATCTGAATCATCACCTTCAGTACTTAAATGTTCTTGAAACTAAAAGTTTGATGTAATTTTCATAGTTTGAATTTGTTTAAAACTATATTAATTTTCTATTGCATCCCTTTTTTTAACCCAACAGGATATTTGAAACATTTTTTAAGTGTTTTTCCAATTTGGTTACATTGTCATTTGTGCTCAACATCACAGTACACTTTTATCTTTTTTTAACATTAAAAAGTTCCAAGCAAGTGCTTTTTTTCTTTCCCATTTTTTTCTTTACAACATAAAATTTTCCATAATATTAATACATGTGAAGAGAGTAAATCACTCCTCATTAAATCAAAATAAGACTGGCTGACTTGTAGCATGGGATTCTGAGAAATTAAGAATCAGAAATTTCACAAACCCTCTCTGTATAACATAAACAGTTTTCAAAATTATTATTTCATTTTAAGTGTCATTCCTTCAAATCAAAAAAAGATAAATTATCCTCCGATCCTGTTTAAGTTCTGGAATATTTTATTTTGAATCCTGATAGCAATTCTTAAAAAAATTTGGTCAGAACTTTAATTTAAAAATATTATACCTTAAGTATTATATATATATATATAAATTTTATGTTTCATTTTGAATCTTCATTCGCAAATATTTTTTTTTTGCAAAATACATTTTCGATTATTTATATTATTTATAAATTTTATGCTTCATTTTGAAGCATATTTCACAAATACATTTTTTTTCTCAAAATGGCCAGTTTTTAGATGCTTTAATTTTTAATCACCATTCGTAAATACTTTAATTGCAAAAAAGCAACCAGTTTCTGTGTATTTATAAATTTAAATTTTGAATCCCCATTTGTAAATACTTTATTTTTGAAAAATACCTAGTTTTTGGGTATTTATAAATTTAAAGTTTCATTTTGAATCTTAAAATCTTGCCTATCAGATACCAATCTTCCTCCAAATCAAAATTTTCTTCAAAAACATGTTTAATCATTATTAAGCAAATTACCAGGCTGGAATAAACAGGAGTTTATTATTGCACTATGTCCTTCAGATTATGGATAGAAGATTTCAGAGGGTATATTGGAAGTAGATTATTATATGTCTCAAGAGCCAGTTCCTCCAGCATTAATAATGTTCACTGCAAATGGAAAAATAAAAGATGCTCTATTGGAAGTTGTTCTTGTCATTCTTCCAAACTGCACCTCCATGAATTGTACAAAATGTGTTTATTTACCTGATAATGTTGATTAAAATACCAATAGCTTATATAATTATTTATAGTACTATTTGTGTAAAGAACATTACTCATTCATAAATAAAATAAAGGACACAGAAATTTCATATTTGTATAGTTTTGAAAATACATTTAAAAAAAACAAATGTATCTATAAATATTTTATTCAGATGGATGTTTTAAATGCCTGTATATCTTTGTAGAAACTATATAATTATAAGAATCTTCATCATCACATATAAAATATGTATTGAATGTTTTCTCGTCAATGTAAACAAGATGTTATGTATAAAAAATTGTAATGTTATTTTGTACATATTTTTTAAAAGTATCTTAGCCTTTAATGCTGTGAACCTATGTTTTTTTTAAAATGATTGTAACTGCATGCGTACTACACAATTTACAACTAAGCAGATATATGAATTTTTTGAAAAGCAAATAAGTGAAATTGTCAATTGCATACTTAGAATTTTTAAAACATCTAAGAAATATCAGCAAAAGAATATTTAAAATGCCAGTTCACTCTTATAAGTAGCTGCATACCAAGGAGCTTCATATATATATATGAAATCTGTTTTGAATACTTGCTCAGAAATATAAATAATGCATCATTATGTGTAAAAGACTAATAATGTTCTTTTATTTATACTTTAAAACAGTATTATATAGATATTTCTACAGTAAAATAAGGTTATTTGAAAATAGCTGTGATTTTATTTATGAATGTATATTTGTAAGTAAAATTTTGAAATAATTTTTGATATTATATTAATGTTGGAAAATAGTGTTATAGTTATTATGTATAAATATTGATTCTAAACAAGCTGTTCTTCATTCAGGTAATTCAACAAGCATATTGAAGTTGCTAAATCTTCTTATTAGTATTCTGACATTTCAAAAATCACTATTGTATGAATAGGGAAAACCTCGAGAAGTTTTGTAATCAATCAAATAGCTATGAAATCCTTAATATCCACATTTCGGTTTAATGTTTCTTTAAAAGTAATTAACACGAATAAATATTATTGTGTTTGTTTTATCTCAACAAAAATGCTGTTTATTAAATTCAGACACAAATAAATATAAAATAAAAAACTATATAAATTATGAATACTTTGCAAGTACACTGTTGTTTATGTTTGTTGCAGAAATATAGAAGAATCTTTTTTGTTGTACTAAAAAGTTAGAACAAAATTTTATTGAATACCATTTAAGTAGATAAAATAAAGCACGTTCTTATTCACATCATAATTCGAACAACTTTCAGTAAAGAAAGCTTACTTTGTATAAAGCTGATAGGAAATAGTTTAAAAGTGACATTTGAATTTGAGTGAAAGTTTAACTTCCAAACAGTGACATAAACGAAGATCTCTGGCTTTATTGTCGATAGTTTAAGAGCATTTCCTTCATTTAAATTATAAAAATTAGGGTTTGTTAGATACAAATAAACAAGCAGCAGCAAATTCAAATGTAAACAAAGCATATTCTGCGAACCAGTTTGCCGCTTTCCGATTGATCGGAAGAACCGCACAATATGGCTACAGTTGAAATATATTTTGATGTTTTATAATTTAAATTGCTTCTGTTCGTTGTAGAACGTTACATTTTTAATAAATATTTAATGTTTTCTGTCTTTATATTGAACGTTCAAGTTTCCCCGCTATTTAATAATAATTTTGAATTTTCTAGCTTAGTTAGCTGCCCATGTCCCGCGGCCTAAATGGGATGTCTCAAAAGAGTAGCTTCGGCAATCGCGTTTTTCGCGGCAATAAAAGCTTGCTCTGCGTTTTCATTCCATTTCAGTTGTTCAGATGACTTGCGAACACTGGAACGAGATTTCTTTTTGTTAGTATGCCCTTCCAAAAACTGTACTATGGGAGCAAGCATATGTGCGGCTTTAGGTACGAAACATCTATAAAAGTTAAACATTTCCCAAAAAAACTGACTACTTACATAACTCAATTTTTTTCTCTCTTGTCTTTTCATTTACGGTTGTGTATTTTTAAAGCATATGTTGTATTTTTGTGTCGTGCCATTGAATTAACCTCTGTCACTGGGGGGATACTCTGTAGTATCTGGCAACAGATCTGAAATCTATTTTATATACCGATTGACTTTAGAGTATCTGGCTACAGTTTAGTAGATAAGTAGAACGAAGTGAGCGGCGAATAAAGATGGATGTTTACCTTCTGAACATGGAATTATTTTATTAATTATATTACACGACTAAAAACACTACAAGCCCTTTCAATTTTTTTTCATGCATGCATGGAAAAGATATGTTTTTATTATCCAATAATTGAGTTTTGCTATCAGTAAAAGATGGATATCCACTCTTAAATGCTAAAGCTCAGAGAGATTTAATTCCAAAGTATAATTCCATATTTTTCAATATTTAACTGGATTTTTAACACATTTGCAATTTACTTGTTGACTTTACACTTAAGAGCTCATTTTTTTAAATTTTGCTTCTTTTATTTCATAATTTAGTTTACAAAATATGTTCAATATTCCTCCTTTGAACAGGCTGTAGCATAATTTTTCAAAAAATGATACTGTCGTCTGCAAAATAAATCATGTATGTATCATCTACGCCAAGCTTTCTGTCATCCGTAATCCATAGCCTAATGAAGGTCACCAGGATTTAGATCACTTGAACAAAAAATTAGATCACATCCACACAAATTTGTTGGAAAAGACAAATTGAAAATTCTAAAAGAGAGTAACTGTTAAAAAGTATTTTTGATTTAAAATGACAATTAAATATTAATCACTCAAATAAAACGTTCTTTTTTGTAATTTTTCTCCCCTAGTGGCGAAAATGGGAACTATTATTCTTATTTAACAATTGATTACCCATGATTTAGATGGTACGTATAGGAAATCGCATTATGTTTGGCCGAGTACTTTAATTTCTAACTGAGCTCTAAACACCTATGCAATAGATAGTCAGTAATGCGGCAGTACACCAATCCGACCTTCTTCGGCATTTTCAGTAGGGTTAGTGGAGCGCTTTAAAGTTCTAACAAGTCTCCACGGATGACGGAAAAAATAGTCTGTAGCTCATATTTTGAAATATTTATTATAAATAGTATAATTTTGTATATTTTGTGCCATAAGCATAGGTTTTGGTATTGAAATGCATTTTTTCATGAGTCTCTACTCAATCTGCCCTTCTAATATACTTTAGTTATGATTAACTTCTACATTATTATATTTATTAATAGATGTAATAGAACACACCATTATTTTTTTATAAAAAGCGAAAAAATGGAGTGCATCATTTGATCTGAGGGTTAATGCACGCTAGTTTTCAACCGTGCTTTACTAGCAATTTTGTGCTTAAATCAAATGTGTTTTAAATGTGGCAGACCTAAATGCAGAATATTTGTATACTACAAAACATACTTCTTCTCTTTGGGCTACAAACGCGTGAGAAAAATTATAGAGAATATTTTTAAATTCTTGTACATATCCGATCTTCTAGCTTGCTATTCCAAGGCAAAGATACAAACTTTTCGATTAACTATATATCTCTGATTGTCCCTTCATTTATTTTATACTATCAAATTTTTTATCTATTTTTTATCTATATATCTATAATTTTTTTCCTTTTAATTATAAAAGCTAGTGGTTTGTCATATATTTTATAATTTTACATTATAAGTAGAAATATGAAATCTTGCCAAATTTTTCCAAAATATATCTTGAGAAAGTAGTCATCTTGCTAATTTAAAATTTCTATCTGAACAGTTTTGACTAAATATAAAAAAAATGAAAAGGATGAGAACGAGAAAAAATGAAAACGATTTGACACTAAGATATTTTAATTCGAATATTGAGACCAATGAAAAAAAAGTACGAATAATGCTTCCGTGATTTACCAAAAAGAAGAACATTATGCATAAAAGATTAAGAATGGATTAGGGGTTTTTTAAAGATTTTCTTTAAAAGTTGAAATTTCAGCTTATGAAGACGAAAGAAAAACTCTTTCAGTAGCGAAAGAAGGATTGTCTGTTTATAGTTATGTTAAGTGAATTGTATAAGCAAACGTAATGAAAAGATATTTAATCCTAATTTTAGTTAATTATATAAATTACCACTTTATTTGATATGTAAAAGAGTTTAAATAAAAAGCGGAACTATCAGCTCTGTTAATCTTTCTTTCTTTTCTTCTGATATTTGAAGTGCTGCTGTTATATCTACGAGCGGCATAGTCTTAAAATTTGTAATGATAAACAATGGCAGCGATTTTCGATACAGTATGATTGGCAATTCACTGCCAATAAGCTGGAGAATTTTAGACGTTCGTTGTGAATGCAACTCTGTTTCCGTTCGGGATAATGAGGTCTAACTTTGTTTAAGATCCAACAGATTATTCAGGATTGCTCGAGACTACAACTTAAAAGTTTAATACATGTTTTAAAACTTCAATGAATTATATTTTAAAAGAATAAAATTTTCCCTAATTGATAAAATGTTTATTTATTCTTCATTTGATAGAATTTCTGCAAAAGTGCTTTCTTTGACTCGTTGAAGAAATTAGGAAAAGTGATTTCTTTGCCTGCAAAAAGTTCATTTTTAAGTTTATGTTACAACCAAAATCTTTTCAGTTTTGTAGCATTATTTCCAGAAATTGCAGAATTTTGCCAGATATTCTTATAAGTCGTAAAAATATTTGATAAATTTTGGAAACGATGATATCTAAATACATGTATCAATGGTGTAGTGACAAAATAAGCAGTGCCGGAACGCTATAACCTGAATAACGAAACTCACACTGTTTTAATGAGGATTTTACAATTTTTTCCTCTATATTTCCCGTAAAAAGAAGCAGTGCAGGAGCGTCATTCCGGCTCTAACACACCCGTGACATGTATCTAGTGTACATTATGTTCAGAGAGAACTTTTATAAACTTTAAGGCCAAATTAGGCGGAAAGAAACAAAATAATTTTTTCCGTAGAAATCGGAGTGGAAAACTCAAAACTATCGGTGAAATTAAGTAAAAGAAAAGGAAACAATAGATAAAATTTACAACTTTGATTGAATGGGATGCAAATTTACAACAGTGCAATTTGTATGCAGCATGACACATAATATAATGGCAGGTAGGAGGCCATATCGACAGCAGACATTTTCAATACCCAAAGTGCGTGGCCAGAGGACGTTCCATCCGAAGCGATACACGCTTCACATATCGCTATTTATACAACTCGCATCTTGCACTATCGTAAATTTGGATTCCATTAAACCTGTATTGTTCATTTTAATACTGGGATTTAGTGAAAGAAAAAGTTAGAGAATTTTGTTTCCCCAAGTTCGTGACAAAAGTGCAATTTAAACAACACTGAAAGCGTGCTAGTGAGCGGCGAAAGAAGAGTTCCAAGAGCTCTTTGTTAAAGAAATAAAACCTTTAACTTTCACGAACACAGAACTTGTGGAAGAAGCATAATCTTCTTAAAAGTATGTTACTAATAAATATTGCAGTAGTCTTGATTCACCTGCAGACATGAGATGATATCCATTTTCATTTAAACCTTATATTGTAATACTCAGCTCCAGGAATCGAGCCAAAAATGGCCCTGAAACTCTCTTAGAATACAATGGTTGATTATCACAATGAGTAATTGATAGCTTTCTTCATATGTTAATGAGAAATTATTACATATTTGTTCCCATTTTTTAGGACATGGAAAGAATACTATTATTAATGTGGCCAACTTATTTATAATGACAGTAATAAAACTTTTAATACCTTTCACGAACACAGGACTTGTGTAAAGAACATAATCTTCTTAAAAGTATGTTACTAACAAATATCGCAGTAATCTTGATGCACTTACAGACATGAGATGACATCTGTTTTCATTTGAACTTAATTTTATAAAACTCAGAATTCTCCAGGAAACAAGCTCAATAATCTTATTGAAACTGTCTTAGAATTCAATATTTGAATATCAAAATGAATAATTGATAGATTCAACATAGGTTAATACAAAATTATTTCCCTGATGCTCTTATTTGTTAGAATATAGAATAAATACTATTATAAAAATGGAATAATACGCAAAATGAAAAATTATCCTGCAAATGTTATTACTTAGAGTCTTTGACTCTTAAGCAAACCTAAGCCCTTAAAATCATTAAAAAAATTTTTTTGCTCGAAAGGATGGTTGAGAAGGGATTGTATGACAGCAAGGGGGTTCTCAAAAATAAAAAAGAACCTCATCTAGGTGTACGCCAGAAATAAAGTTTGGGAACCGTTGATATAGGAATAGCAATAATAACAACATAGGTTAGGTATACATCTATGCAAATGATGTGGGTAAAGCACTGTTTTTTATATTTAGTCCAACATTAACATCTTTTTAAAAATAAAGAATCCAAACATCCCAAAATAACGGGGAATTACCGAATATGAACTCTTTATCTTGAACTAGGAAACCTCCTGAATTTGTTCCGAATTTTAAAAAAAATCCCGGATTGTCACGATGTTATAAGAAAATAGTCCAAATTTTTAAAAAAAGTATTAACAATATTTAGGGTTTATAAAAGTTATCATCTGCACAACTTTTCAACTTTTATCATGTAGAGAATTTGGTCATCCTAATGTGATCAATAAGGATGAATTATAAATAGCAAAACATATTACTTATGCTTAATTTTCTGTTTCTCTTGTTGTTAATTTGTTTTCTAATAATTAACTAGCTCATTATTTTTTCTTTTATTGTAAACTTTTTCTTGCCTTGTATTGGTTCAAGTTTGTAAAGACCGAATTTTGGAATTGATTTTTCACTTTTTGACGCTCTAGTGATTTTAAATGTCGTATGTATTCTCAATGACAAAACACTATTTTAATATGTTCAGAAATTAATTTTGATTCATTGATTAATTTAATTTAATTTTTATACCCTTTTAGGTGCCTCTTGGTAGTGAAAAATAGAAGAAATTGATCCACATAATCATTAGTATTTTTTACGAATTATAGAGTGAAAATGAGTAGATGGCATTCTGTTAGCACTCCTACCTAGTACGGCACTTTTGTAAATGCTTTGGAATAAGTACGTGTTTGTCTTATAATAAACAACTGTCTCGAGTCGGTGGGAAGAAAGATTTCGATACAAATTCAATACAAACAATTGTGTATTTATAATCTTAAATATAAAACAGAAAATACATGCGTCTGTCTGTCGGTCGGTCACAAGAACTCCTCCTAAACAAGGAACGGTAGCGGCATAAAATTTGCACGTGACAATCAAGAGTACATATCTAGATCAACTGTCTGAATTAAATAATTCTAAAATATTTAATTAAATAACGAAAATTAAACTATTTTTAGGTATTTTTCGCCAATAAATTCTGAAATATTTTTACAGCGTCTTGAACAGCCAAAGTTACATTTTTAATTATATCAGTTTAATTGTCGTAAAATGATCTCTCCAATTTTGAAAAAAATTAAAAAATTCATTTTAAACGCAATATGTGACAATCGATTGTTATAAAATTAAACTGAAACAGCTTTTTGTTTCATCAAATACTTCATTCACCTGTTTTTACTTTCTCGTATACGAAGTATACAAAGAGAAAGTATTGTAATCGTCAAAAAATTCGAACTCGAGATTTTAACGAATCTCCACGTTTTAGACCTCCCTGGTTCCGAAAAATACAATTTTGGAATTATGTCTGTCTGTGTGTGTGTGTCTGTGTGTGTGTCTGTGAACACGATAACTCGAAAACTATTAGAACTACGGGGATGAAATTTGGTATGTGGTCTTTAAACATAATTTGTAGGTTTCTTTCAAATTTTGGACAAAATCCGTCTACGGGAAGTCTGTCTGTCTGTATGTTCGGGGTCATGCGAACGCTATAACTCAAAAACTTGAAAAGCCAGATGGATAAAATTTTATACACAGTTTTATCGTCATGAATGTAGGTCCGTATAAAATTTTGGGCCAAATCCGTCAAAGGGTTGACTGTCTGTCGGTCTGTATAATCGCATACTTGTTCTACTCCCTGCGCATGCCTACTAGTGGCAATGCCTGTGCAAGGAAGGGACGCTCCGAAACTTGGCAGTTTGCCAAAAACAAATTCTGGAGTGATTTTGTAAGGAAGCAAACATTTAGGGAGTCTCGCCAGGTCCTGTTGCGCAAAAGAATGAGCAGAGGATTTGAATTTGTTTTGATCCTTCAAACCACGCGTGGTTCCAACTTTGGTTTACTTGCGACGGAAGTTTATTTGACTTCTTTTATTATTCTAGTTTTCTCTACATGTGTTAGGAGTATACGAGAAAGTTTAGGGGAGACCACTCCCGCTGGTTACTACTGTTAAAGTTATGATAAGAAGTATTACTTGACTCCAAGGCAGTCTTTCTGCTTTCGCTTTTGTTTCGTAGCGGTTAGTATGCTCAAATATACAGTCGGCAGTTAGTTTAATTACTACACATTGTGTCATTTAAATTTCACAACTTTTTGAAAGATCCTAATCAGTGTGCAGCGGCGTAGCGACCTGGAGACACTGGAGATACAGAAAATTATCACATTATTTTTCAAAACATTACTGCATTTATGCCAATTTTTAAAGCAAAATATGATTAGTGGGGGTAAAAATAATTTATGCCTTACACTTACTAAACAAATGACAATTGTGGTAAAATAAAAAAACATATTCGCTGGGCGCCACTTACCACTGGCCAAAAGTTAATGCGTTTGTGTCACTTTAAAAAGTAAAATACAATACTGAGTCGGAAAAACACCTTGCCCTGGACGCCGTTTTACCCGGGCTAAGTTACTAATGCTGACAGAGGAGGAATCATGTTATGTCTCGGGAGCCATTTAACCTCGTTACGCCACTGTCAGTGTGTAAGGTCATTCAAGGTTAATAATGTCCTGTTCCTACCGAAGGGAGAGAACCTAGGGAGAAAAGGAAGGAATGGTGCTTCCGTTCAAGCACACAAATACGAAAAGGACCTGGGGACACTCGGGATATAGATGTCCGGCGCCATGGAGTCAAAACATTACTGCATTTAAGCCATTTTTACAGTAAAATATAATTAGGGGCTTAAAAATACTACCAGGGCACGGGCCTATTTACACGTACTAAGCAAATGACAAATGGGCTGAAAAAACAAATTACTTGGCTCCACTTACCCTTGCTCCACCACAGGCCAAACGTTAATGTGTTTGTGTCACTTTTAAAAGCCAAATGAAACAAGGAGTCAAAAAACACCATGCCCCTGACACCGCTTATGTAGCTAAGTTACTGAAGATGACGGGGGAGGAATCATGTTATGACTCGGGCACCATATATTTTTGTTATGTCACTGTCACTGTGAGAGGTCATTCAAGCTTAATCGAGACCTGTTCCTACCGAAGGGAGAGAACCTAGGGAGAAAAGGAAGGAATGGTGCTTCCGGTAGGCACAGAATCATCAAAAAGAATAGATTGGGGAGCCATGAAAGCAAGAAATACAGTAATTTATTCTATCGCCGTAGGTCGAAAGGTTTCCAGACTCCTTCGAATTGGTACAAAGTTCGGAGACAAAAAAGAAGAATGTAGTTTGACTGAGGGGTCAGAGACACAGGAGAGGGCAAACGAAAATCAACGAAAGACTGTTTTATTAAATTTAAATTGTTATAAGTACTTAGACTTGAAAATATTATTACTCTGAGCAACGCCGATTTTATAAACTAGTGATAGTATGCAAAATATTAAATCAACTAAAATATGTAATAAAGAGATAAACATACCTAAGAATAAACAAAAATGTTATACAAATAAACTTGTAAATTTATAAAAATAAACATAAGAGAGAGAAACAAAATAAATTTATACGAAGTACAACCTCATCCAAGAGGGGCAAGGATCAAGAGGTGCACTCAAAAGCATCCGTAAAAAAGCGATACTTATATATGACATGGTATTTAAATAAGTAGCTTCACAAAACGATCACTCTCATTTTGAGCCATGCACCGTTCTGTGGCTAACTACATCCAACTGCAAAGTGTGGCCAACATCGAAGTGTCGACATAAATGAAGTAGCTCGCAGACGAGCGACTAAATCGCCTTCTGAAGTGACTGATGTTCAGTATATCAATTCCTTTAGATGGAGCCATCGGAAATAATCCAAAGGAGTCAACTCTGGTTATGGTATTGGCAATTCGTTCATCATTATTTGCGATCCCGTGCATCTATATACTTTATTTTTGTCACTGGGCGTATCCTCCTACTTTTTCCTTTGCATTTTTTGAGAAAACAATGCGTCGTAGAGGTTTGTTTCCTTGGACAACATGAATGTTCACAGATCGAGGATTCTCTCTCTGCATAGTTCGTCCGGTATTATATACTGTGGGTACATATTATTTGTCAACTGAAATCGTGGTCCAATAGCTAATTTCTAAACCGTTAGACATAGGCATATATTTCCAATCAGAAAAATGATATAAGTGAGTTAAGAAACTATACTTTGTGTTGTGTCAGTCGATAAATTTAAAACTAAAAAAACTACTGATTCACAGCGAACAAAAGACGGCTGAGGTTTTGGTCCGCGAATGGTTTGGCTCGCATGAAACCAGAATCCCTGTCCACATCTATCAACCAGCTGCTCACAAGCCGTTCGCGAACCGTTCGGCTCGCATGTCTAGATTCGTCTTAATGTACATTTATACGAAATGTCGATGACATTGTTTTTTGCCCAGTACTTCCTTTGCACCGGAGTTCTAAACACCTATACAGTACACTCTTAGTAATCCGGCAATAGACCAATCAGACCTTATTGTCAGGCGATTTCAACAAGACGTTTGGGGAGCGTTAAAGGACAAACAAGCCACTGCATGCCGATGTCAGTGATTTTGTGACGACATAAAACAATAGGGTGTAGCTTATATTTTGAAGTATATTTTGTAAAAATGTTTTGTAAAATTTATTATAAATAGCATAATTTTGTAATATTTTGTGGAATAAGCATAGGTTTTGGTATTAAAATGTGTTTACGTCGAACCTCCAGTCATTAGACCCTTTCTCTTAACCGGCTTAGGTTGCAGTTTAAACCAACCCTAATGCTGAATGTGCCTGACTGTAGCGGTTTTCTACTGAAAAAAATCAATGAATAAAACAATGACTTCCAAGTCATTCGGCAGTTGTGGCACTCTTAACTGAAAGCCAATCCCCACGGCTGGCTCAAGAAATGTTCAATATGCTGTCCACCGTTTTCTAACACAATTTCAACCCTAGAAATAGCATGCTCCAAAACAGATGGGATTGTATTTGTGCTGATTTTTTGAATTTGTCGAGCAAATTCAGCTAAGTTTGCAATCGGACCAGTGAACACAACATATTTCAGATAACCCCTCAGCCAGAAATTACTAGGAATAAGATTAGGTGATTGTGGCGGCCATTTTGTTGAAAAATGACGGCTGATAATCCTATCATTTAGAAATGCATGCTAATCAACCGCTTAACAAGATTTGCAATGCGTGGAGAAGCGCCATCTTGTATGAAAATTGTGCTACCAATACATGCACGCTGTTGAAGTGCTGGAATGACGTGGCTGCGCAAAGGAGATTCATAGCGTACACCATTAACCATACAAGTAACAGAACCTATGTCTTCGAAAAGAATAGCCCTATGATAAACGATGCCGTAAACCCACACCACATAGTTACTTTTTTCAGAATGAAAAAGTTCTGATTGATGTCCGAAAGGATTTTCCGTTGCCCATATTCTGCATTTCTTAGTATTGACATATCCGTACCTATAAAAATTAAATGAGCTTCATCTATCCAAAAAATGCTCAGTCGTTTCTTATTTTGCATATTCTGACGTATAAAGCGCCATCTATTGCTAAAAGTTTCAAAAGTTTCTCGTTTTTAAATTTTGACTGATTATATAAAAATATATGGAATTAAATGAGAACGACGGAAAACAGAAACGATTAAAATATATTAAATAAAATGTAAAATTAAGAGGTAGAAGAATTTTTCGTGAAATAACAGTTGTCATTTCAGAATTTATTTTAGGCGAGTTGTATACCAGTAATGGCAATTTAATGAGTAAATGTAATGAAAACGCGGCTAATTCTAATTTCAATGCATTACATTAGTTACCACTATAGATAGTTCGTGATAAAGTATAAATTAAAGGTGAAAAATCGCCCGTGAAGGAAGGAGGCACAGCAATACTAATTGTTTTTTAAGTGCTGCTCTTGTTTATAAAGAGTGGTAAGATTTTTAAAAATAAAATGCTGGTAATCGATGGACATAGAATAGATGATGCTAACCCACTGTTAATTAGCTCTAGCATAAAAGATGTCTAATCGTGACGGTAAATCTTTTTTCCTTTTTCGAACATTTTATGAATATTCAGCTAAGCCTATCTTAGTTAAAAATCCAACAGATTATTCCTGGTTTTTTCGAGATTATAACTTGCAAGTATAATACATGCTTTAAATACTCTATGAATTATATTTTACGTGAAAAAAAATTTTCTAATTCGTATTTATTTTTCTTTTACTCTTCATATGATGAAATTTCGGCAAAGAGATTTCATTGACTCGGGTTTAAAATATTACAAATCACATGCTATTAACTTTTTGATTACGACTTTTAATCTCTCATTTTTATATAAGGTGATCGTATTTAAACTTGACGAATTAAGAGCATTCTGTAACTATAGCTAAAATGCGGATTGTTTCGAAAATTTGGAGATGGACAATTCAAAGGACGCGCTGAAAGATTTCGTGAAGAAAAGAGAGAAAAAAATTTGTTCAAAAAATTTTCGCTAGGAGCGCATTACATCCAAAATGCTAGAAACGACATTCAATAAATAACTGTGAGATATTTTAACATTTTCAAGCATTATGGCATTTAAAATTGTTATTTTTACATTTTGAATCATTATGACAGTACGAAGGATGATAATTGTGGCACTGCAAGTGAAAAAGGAAACAATCTGATTTGTATAAACAGATAGATTTAGCGTGAGTTCTGGGATGAAAAGGAGAATATCGAGTGAGTACCATTCCTTTAGCTACGATGGCTATTAGTTCACCAGGACGTTCGATAATCATGAAACTGTTTTACGAAAACCAGTGAAATGCTGTAGCAGCTCTTCGTGAAATTCGATGTTAAAAGAATTTGCGCCGGGGAACAATGTGAGTTTGGTTTTGTGGCGCAAGAGCCATAGGTTTGTCCATGCTGCACCAATGGTCAAACCTATGTCTCCACAAGGTGTTAGAGATATGATATCTCTATTCGAAAACACTGGGTCGTTATGCGTTTAACGTGACAGAGGGCGAAAACATATCAGTGCAGAAGTCGTTTCAGAGGTAGTTTCCGCCGTTGTTGAGCAGTCACTGACTAATGATTATGGAGTCAGTAGTGCTCTTGCAGTGTCACGACAATTGGACGTATCGTATGGAACAGTGTCGAAGATACTGCGAAAAATAGTGCACTTTTTTCAGTATAAGATCAACCAACATCTGCTTGTTACCGGCACTGGCATTGGAACATCCTCTGGAGTGACGAGACACATTTTTATCTCAACGGAACGGTGAACACCCAGAATTGTCAAATTTGGGTCATAGAAAATTCATGTTTCTTCCACAAAATTCCATAACATTTGCTTAACATCTGGTTTGGGTTCACTTCCAATTTATACTTGCACCACTCTTCTTCTAAGAAAATGACGATAACGGCCCTGTAACATGCTCTGTAACGGCCCTCAGATATCGTGACATGCTCAACAGTTTCGTCTTACCTCAACTTCAGTAGCGACAATGTCTTGCATCTACCACTTTTATGCAGGATGGTCCCCTCCACATAATGGACTTTGTGTCCCAGGTAGCACAGAAATATTATATAATGTTTGCACAATGTTATACAATATTATGAACACCGAGGAACACCGAATACTGTAATAAAGTATTGTATTGCATGTATTAGTATTTCCGAGATACTAAATTTTCACAAATAATATAAAAACAATGTTTATTTATAAAAATTTTCATTTTAACAAAGGATATCACTCGATCGGAGGTTTCATTACAAAAACATCACTGGAACAATTATTCTTTAAGATGCTGAATATTATATACTATACAATATACGTGATATTTTGATGCACGTGATATTTTGATTTCTATATTTATCGACGTCTATCAGTATTTTAAGGTGAAGTTATTCTTATGTCCGACAGATGGCAGCACAAAAATACCGTAACACTTTATTATACAGCGTTGAATCTTATTTTGAGGTGAAGTTATTCTTATTGGTCGCCAGATGGCAGCATTGTAATACAATAACACTATATTATTCAATATCCTGAAAAAGTATTTAAAAAAATGTTCATTTGAATAATAATGTTTACATAGTCATTTTGTTTTACTGTATATAAAAGGCGGGCCGGATTCAATTAATGAAGTTAACCATAAAACATCTCTCACACATAGATTATCTAAGAAGAAAAAAAAATTTGAGTGTTATTCTCATCGTAAAAATATGCACGTTATTTTTTGTTGCGAATCTTGTACTTGATTTTTAATCAATAACGTTATTATAAATGTTCAAGGCTTCTTGTAATACATTGAAAGAGGAATAAATAAATTTCAAATTTATTTGAAACCTTTCAAACATATTATTATAATTACTTTTAAACCTTATTGCCTTTTAATTTATTAAAATTAGCAAACTTAGATAAGAGCTAAAATTGCCTCCTCTTTGACTTCTAATTTCATTTTGAACTCGAAATTATAACGATAAAAGATAATTTAATTAAGAAAACTATTCAGATTAATTGTGAATGAACATGAAATTTCGCAGAGAGCCGAACTTTGTAACTACACTTCATTATCATCATTTACGCTAACTCATGTAAGTCTCGCTGGTCAAGCAATAAGGTGTCTGTTTGGTGTGCCGAAGGTCCCGGGTTCAAAGCTCGCTGTAAGTAGATGTGTTCAAAAAATAACCTAGAAGTTCGGAATTAAGTGATTAATATTTTTCCATGCTTCTAAAATGTATTTTTAAAATATTCACTATAATGTTATATTATAAAATATTATTCAGTATAGTGCAATATTATTCAATATGGTATAATATTATACATTATCCAATATTATGAAGAAAACATTGTAAAGTATTGAAAAAATCGTATATTTTACACTGTTTCAATATTGGGAAAAATATTGTACAATATTACTTTCTCGAATTTTATGATATAAGACAATATCTTGTGCTACGTGGGGAGCAGTGGTTTTTGCGGCAACATTTTACCTATGGCAAGATCATCAGCCTAGCAATAAAACTGATATGGTCAACTGTTTAGAAAATTACTTAGGAGAAAGAAATAATAAATACAAATTACGGAACCAAAACCATTTTTGAAGCAATAGTTCAGTTATTTATTCGCAAGAAAACATTCATGGATTACTGTAATGATGTCTTTAAGTCATACACATTCATAGCTTATTCTTGTGTGTGAGAAAAATTGATGTGGTATTTGATAGGTATAATCCCTTCTTCTTGAGTATGATAGTCGCCGACTGATAGGAAAGGGACTTGACATTTAGGTAACACCATCTACAAAAATCTCTTAAAACTACAATGACTTTTTACAAATAGATGAGAATAAGAAACATCTATTTCATATTTTAACGACAGAGCTTCCAAGGAAGCAATAAACAGGAGAAACAAATGTTTGCGTATCTGAAAACAAAGTTATTTCAAAGATAAAAAACTCAGGTACAACTCTAGAATTTTACCAATATGGCATAAACAAGCAAATTCCGGCGTCCTTCTACACGTAAAGCATGTAGCTGAAAATGGTCATGACCGTATCAGTAAATGGACAGTTGATTCAGATGTCATTGTTTGGGCGATATCTGTTTTTCTAAAATGCTAAATATTAAGAAGCTTCGGATTGAATCTGACTTTTGAAAATAACAAAGAATGATCGCTATTCATGATATATGTTCTCATTTGTCCCCTGAAATATCTAATAATCTACCAAAATTTCATTTTCATTTCGTTTTATAGGATGAAAAGGGACTGGAAGGTTTTGATTAATTTCTCTGACAGAAACAACGCTTTATCTGAGTTACTGTCTGGTAAATCTCCAGATAATTCGTTAATACTTGCTGTCCATAAGTTTGTTGTTCTATAACGCAACATAACAATTAAATATTGTCAATGACTGTCGAGGGTTTTTATTTGTGAAGAAAAATACAGCAACTGAGCACATACCATCAATTGAAAATATGTAGTTCACTACATAGCAAGCAATAATCTTTAAGCATTGTTTAGAAAAAGATTTTTGAATTTGTATAACTAGAAACATAGAAATGGAAAAAAATCCGATGATCGTTGCATCCCTGTATGAGTAACAATTCCAGATGTATACAAAAGTTATGAAAAACCAGCATCATGTAGATGTACAACATAGTGTTTAAGATGCAAATCCTTTAAAAATGGACTGTAGTGTACTCAGCTATCCTCTTGTGTGTGTCAGTGTTTCCAAACCTATATTTAAGAAATAACATAGATTTTTTCTGATTTGCGTTAATGAAGAGTAATTTTTTGCGCAATTTGTAGCTGTTTCCGTTCATTTCATTTGTTTCGTAAAATTTTCACTACTCAGCTAAAAATATTTATGACTGTCTCTTTTCAGCTATGGACCGTGGTGGCCTAGTGGTATTGACTCAGTTTCGGGCCCGGATTGCTCGAAGTACGATATTCTATTACACTCAAGACCCCTTGTGCATATAAATTTGCTGCATGTCCAATTTTGACGGGGTCGGTTAAACGTCTTTCAGCTGGTGTGGTGCGGAAGTTTGGAGAAGATTCCATGGTCAGGTATCGTTCTCTTTATTTGACCGCTGCTCAAAATTAAAAGGTCCGTCCAAAAATAGCCCTCGCAGTGATTCAAAATGTGACGTTAATATCACAAAGTTAAGCTATCTTTTTAGTTGCTACTTCTCGTCGAATGTATTATGAATTTTATAATCTAAATTTACAGAAAATACAATTTAGATATTTCATAAGGAAGTTTCTTTTAATTAATGGTGTGTTTGATGATATTTATGATAAGAAAATTTATTTGAACCTCCTTAAATATAAAAGTATTGATATCGAATATAACAGCATAGCAGAAAGGTAATTTACCTACATTTAATGCCCAAATCTGTCGCCACATTTAACAGTGACCCTAGATAAATTAAGCTTTTTAAACTTGTTAACAATATAGAAGATATTGACAATCCCATATATTTGGAAAAGGAAAAATGTTAAAAAGTCAACTAAAGAGTATCTAAACATAAAAAGAAGTTCGTCGGTTTAGCGTGTTAAGCTCCCTATAAGCCGAAATTTGATGATGTCATTTTAGATAAGCAAGGCTTCTAAAACTTAGGGTCTCGGCTTTTTTTAAATCAGAAAATGATACAGAGTCTGTACCCCAAAGTTCAAAATTTCTGCAAGACGTAAAATTTTTTGTTGGATTTTTCGCGCTAGCCAACCGTACTAATTAACTGGAGAATGGTTACAGGAAGGCATGCTATTCGTAAATTCGTACATGCATGATGCGACATTCATTCAAAATGTTCTACAAGGTAAACCACTGGACATCGAGATACCAAATCTGGTACATAATTATGTCTTGGGAAGTAGGTATTCACTAAGAAAGGGTTTTCAAAATTTTAATTATATTTCTAATTAAAAATAAATGGAATTTTAGCGTTCTTTCCCAATAAATGAGGAGTTTATTATTTCATAAAAATCGTTTTTACATCGCTATAAAATACAAAAATAATAGATTTTCACTGTTGCAAATTTTATTTCAGGGCAATTTTTTAAAATGTCGATAAATGTTTAAAGGTGATTTACGTTATTTTATTTCCTATATAATGATAAAATATTTTTTAATAACATTATCTTGAATGTCAAGCGTATTTTCAAAATAGCATAGCATTTTGAGCATAATGGTCATTGCGTTTTAAAAATGTTTTTTGTAATGGAGAAAAATATTTCGTAATTTTCATTTCAAAATCTTCAATGAAGTTTCCAAGTTTCTTCAAAAATATTTTAATATTTTCAGAAATAATTTATACAATTTTTCGATTTTCATGAGGAATTTTAATTTAGTTTATTGAAATAATGAGTGATGTCACATAAAAACATTTAATCTATATTTGAAGATTCGGCATAACTATCGCTTATTTTTTCATTCAAAATTATCTTTATTTCTCTTAGTAAACTGACAAACCGATTAAGAACTGGACCGCAATTGAGACATCCAATATTGCTGTATGCCTAAAAAATCAACACATAGGCCATTTAAAAAGCCTTCGTGGGTCAGTGTCTGAACCACGGGTCATAGGTTCGCCACCTCTGATTCCTCCCACCCTTCCTTCCAACCTCCGCTCTCTACTTACGATCCTAAGAAAGAAAACTTAGTCCTTTTGAGGACCTTCATAAAAGATGATGATAATTAAAAAATTTGTAGAAATAAGACGAAATATTGTACGATGATTAAGCTAATATCATTGGAAAGATAATTGTTAGCATTTTAAAATGGTATAAAAGTCTGTTTCTTTCGGTAAGCCTTTCGGAATAATTTGGCGAAAAAGTTGTCGAAAATGACGAAATCTGGCTTCCTGGCTTTTATATAATTAAAATTTGAAAAAATGTCTCTTGGGTGATCATTAGGGTGGGCCGAAAAACACTTTTTTTCGAAATCGCTATTCTAATAGTGAGGAAAGGGTTCTCTCTGGGTTCAATAAACACGGTGTAAAATATTTTTTGATTGGATAATATCTTCTGCCCCCGCACCGCACTTGGAGTTTGGAAATTTGGGTAAAAATTGGCAATTTTTACACGGCGTAGGAAATATAATTATTTTTCAATACTGCTATTCTAATAGTGCGGAAGAGGTGCCCACTGGGTTCAATAAGAAAGGTGTAAAATATTTTTTCGATAGAATAATATCTTCTGTTCCCATATCGCAATTGATATTTTGCAATTTTTGAAAAAAGTGCACTTTTTTATGTGTTATAGAAATAAATCAAACATGAAAAATAGATGGGTACAAACACTGTTTATTGTTGTATTGTATTGTACAATTTATTATATTACCTGAAAATTATCAAATAATTGCTGAGTCATAATATATAAATATAATATTTGTTAAGGATATTGTAACCATAGAATGTTATGACATGCCAATACCAAAAGTTTACTTGCACTTAATCAGCAGGAAGAGGCTTGAAATCAGCCTTATATTCGAATTCAGGCATCGGGAAAAGAATGTGGATCTAATGAACCCGTCTCTATTTTGAAACCCATAGAGCTTAATGGATAATTCTGTCACTAACTTGGCACACAGTTCCACTGCCTGTGTGTCATATGGGAAGTGAACGAAGTCCCATTCTGGATTTTTCTCATCACGCACAATGGATCTAAATAAGGCAGTCGATATATTACGGAGGATTGGTGGAGAAGTAATGGTAATTGAAGACCAGTCAATCATTTCCGTATAGTCAACTGCTTCAAAATTAAGTTATGGTGGAGAAATACACGTACTGACTTTACATTGGAAGATGACTCTCTAGACTTAATTATACGTCGTGCAGCATGTTCTCTGATGTACACACTCTTTCATACTTCAACATACATAGCAAGATATTCTCAGGATGAGCAAAGAACGAATTTCTACAAATTACTCCATCAACGACGTCTTTGAGGTCTTCAGATAAATACCTGGATCTAGAAATAGTATTTCAAACATGCTTAGCTCAATATTTAATCGAGTGTTTAGACTTTATATTAAACCAGTTTGGAGTGTAAACTTTCATAACAAATTCAGCGATTTGTTTCAACTTCAAAGAAGAAGCTGGAGAACTAATATATAATCTTGGAACTCTGTTGGCTGTTGTCAGCCAGCGTGAATGTGATAATGTACCAGGACTGCGTCTAGCCAGCTCATCAGAACAATTTCCCAGTCGCAACGCTTGAGATATTTCTAATAAGTACATTTGATCCTTGCTTAAGTCACGTCTATCAGTTGTTGGTAATTCGCCGTCAATAATTTCGGAAGTTGTAACTGGCAAAGTTTCACATGAAAGGAGCGCCTTCCCGAAATTACCAGAATATGATTTTAGATCATTTGTTGGCACATCCAACGTTTCAAACAGATGCCTCAGTGTAAGTGTTCATTAAAATGCAGGAGACATATTACCCACTGCAAAGGTTTACCAAGTTTCAATTCCAAACACCGAATTACACCGGATTTCCATCCGGTATTAACACATGTGCCGTCACAGCCAATTGCCAAAAGCTGAGAACGAGATCTTGTGATCCCTTCAAAATATCGGATAATAGTCGCGGAAATCTGTTTTGCGGTGCCAAATGATGGACTCAAATGAGTAGTGTAACGTGAACCCAGTTCTTCAATAAGACATAAACGTTCCTCTTTTGCTTTTCTCGTGTATCTTTTAGTATCTCCTCTATCAATGTAGAATCTTTACGACCATCGAAATACAGCCCCTTCAACGGTATTGCCTGAGCTTCACTTAAAGTCTGGAATCTAATTTTAGCCTTTTCCCTTCACAGCTTGTTTTCGTCAACCACCAAATCTGAGTTGTTGCTAGTTGTGAGACCGACATCGTGAAGAACACTTGAAGCAATTGCAGCCACAGCCCGGTCCGAGACGACAAACCTGTCGCTAACCACAGCAGTTGAAGGGAGGCCAAGTCGCATTTGTGATGATTTAGCTACAAACGGAGTTAATTGTTTGTACTTAGGATCAGTAAGAGAGATTAAATGGTTCGATGTTGATGGTTTGTAAGTGTTCAGATTTAAAACTACTTCAGATATATCTGAAGAACAATCCGTTTCTTCATCTTCATAATCTACATACTCTGCGTTAGGCGTTGCTTGTGTATGATTCAAACATAAATTGTGAGCCTTTCTATCAGCATTATCAGCAATATTCCGAAGTCGCTTCCTGTATAAAAAGACATTAAAAAGTGTACTTTTTTACAAAAATTACAAAATTTCAATTGCGATACGGGAACAGAAGTTATTATTCTATCGAAAAATTATTTTACACCCTTCTTATTGAACCCAGTGGACACCTCTTCAGCACTATTAGAATAGCAATATTGAAAAATAATTATATTTCCTACGCCGAGTAAAAATCGCAATTTTTACCCAAATTTCCAAACTCCAAGTGCGATGCGGGGGCAGAAGATAGTATCCACTGTAGATGTTCAACAGAGAGACATACATATTAGTATCAAATATTAAATACAAACGGAAACATTAAGTTTTCACTATCAATTAATTGAGTATTGGTAGTCAGAAGAAAATGAGCTTTCATTCCTATGTGCTGAAGGTCAAAGAGTTTCAGTTCAAATTTTCTACTTCTTATTTGTGCGAAGCTAGGTTTTACAGCAGTGGCTGTCATAATTTCGAAGGTAAATCCCCCTGCATTTTTGCTAATTCGGCAGTTTATTAGGGTACAGAATAAGCGATTCGTAAGGCTGATTAAGATTAACGAAAATGATTAAGTTTATATTCTTTTATCTTTGAATTAAAGTGGAAGTGTTTTATCTTTGAAATTAAATCGCTTGAAGAAGAATTAATTTAGAAAAGTATAGGAGGGTAGCTGTGCCCAGTTTCATTTCGCGATTTGAGAAAATATGTAGAGATCAATAGTTTCATCCACATGCTAATTATTTTAATTATTAAAGTTTGTTGAAAAAAATTATGTGCTTTAAAATGCATTTTATTTATTTTTTATGTAGCATCTACAAAAATTATTTACTATTTTGTAAAAAGTACTTGCTGGACTTTAACCCTCCAGGCGGCAGGCATTGAAATTGCTAAGTTTAACGAAATGGTCAAGCCGAAAGAACAGCTCCTCTCTCTAAACTGTCAGGGTTTGGACAAAGAATTGTATTCCCCCTTCTGCGGTCATTACGCGCCGTATGGGGGCTATTAGACCTGTCACCGGGCGGCAGTGACTGATGACTTCTGTTGATCTTTGTGAAAGGATGTATTGTGAGAAGACCTCTTGGTAAGGAGACCCCCTTTTTGAGGTCGCAATGGGAACCGGGGAACATTTTAAGAATTTTATCTTAAAATTTTATCTTAAAGAATTTTTTATTAAACCTAAGTTAGAAGAATAATTTTTAAAACTTTTTATAAGAGTCTTATTGTTACAAATTAAATTTGTAAGTTTCATGGGATTCTCTTGAATACATATTTGTAAAAATATTTTTATTCTGTCGATTACGATATAACTATTTCTGGTATTTATCTGCATGTGAATAAGATTTTTTTGTTAAATTTTATAACTTAGTACTTGCAATCAAGGGTGAATCTAAAGTCCGTTAAGGGGAACGACTACTATAGGAAAAAATCGAATCTTAAAAATTAAGAATAACGTAATTAAAATAATCATTAACTTTAAATTAATTTATTAAGTTTTAATTGGTTAAATTTTAAATATTTACATTTAATTTACTAAATATATGCTGTGTAGGATCCTGGACTTCGTGAAGGATACTGTGGAAAAATATTTTTCAGATTATTAACTTTTAAAGTTTTAAAAAATGCTTTATACTTAAATAAAATTGTTTTGTTTTGATTTTTTTTCTCAAAAATTTTGACTTCTTTACAAGATTGCCAATTTGTCGTGGACAATCTGCTTGACATTTCTTTGCAAAATATATCAACCTAATTACACTTTCCCAATTTGCTAGCCATATTTTGAATTCTGATTTTAATTGAAACACCGAATTTGGGTTAAACCTTTACTCAGTATTGAAATAAAATGATCGACTATAGGCATAAATATTACTCGTCTTGAAGTGAGTAACAAAAGCTTAAGCACAACAATAACCTTAAGATAAAATTATAAATATTCACTTTCCCACCTCAAAACTGACTCTCGAATTTCAATACACCCCTCGCTACGCCACTGGTTGAGACATGCAACGTTCTTCTGTCAACAATGTGCATTTTCATTGTATTCGTAACTTGTGTTGAATTTGTGAAGTCTGGCCAGTTCTGTTTAATCGTTTTCCACCTTTATTAACCGAAATTTCGTACGACTTTCATATTTTGTTCAACCAAGCTTTTCATATACAATTCGAAAAAATTTTATAGTTTGTTAATAACAAAAGCAGCGTTTGTTCATTGAAAATAAAGAAAAAATATTTAAAAAAAATCGACTTATTTATTTCAGTCGGCATGTTTCTAGTTAAAATTACTTTTTTTATGCGACTGACTTCCATAAAATTGTTTTTTTTTTACAGTCTTGATTGTTTGCCTACTAATCGCATTACGAAATCTGTTATATCTTGTCCACTGCTGAAAATGGAGAGATAATATTGAAAATAGCTATATGAGCTTTGCTCATTGATACAAAAATGAACTATTTTTGTATCGATTTTGTCATAGATGCAAAATACTATTTTTGTATCTATGACAAAATGTCAACTCAGACGAGGCGCGTTTATGTAAGTCAGAATCGATATTTTCTATGATCAACAAACATAGTTTACCAATATCGTAACCGGAAAAATTTTTATTTCGAGAAGTTTTAACTAAATGTTAGTAATACATTTCTCAAAAATGCTGACTTGGGAAATAAAATTTAGCGTTGTTTATTTACCGCTGAATCCAAATACCGTTGAAGCTCAAAATAAAATATCACATTCGATTTTTTTTTTTTTTTTACAAATTTGCTGACAGATCTGACCACATGTCCCCTTCGCCATGTCCTGTATATATGCGATGTACGTCTAATAGGTTTTGATCCCCCCCCCCCTCCCCGAGTCAACTGCTTCTAGCGTCTTTGCGGCATACGACACTGTTTACGAGTATTATATTCGTTCTTCCTTTATTGCAGACTACTAAGGGCCATTCATTCAAACGCTCTTTCAACTACTTCTTTTCCAGAGATATCTTTATTGACGAGCCGCTTTGAATAAGGTTTGTTTTCACTTCAAACTGAGTGGGAACAAAATCTATACAAAACTCTATTCTATTGACCCCCTTGCCTTCCACTTACCCTGAATAAATGGTAACTGCTCTTAGAAGTTTCTGATTGTGGGAACATAGATTTAGAATCCATGAGAACATTTTAAACTCTTTATGGAAGTGACAGACGATTTCTAAGTAAACGACAGCTTAAAGAATTCTTTTGCTTTTAGCATGCCGACAATAAATCAGATTACAATTAAAAGAGGAACGACATTTGAATTGCATTTATTTTTATTATACTACACTACTGCATAGTCATTCACAAAATAATTATCTTAAAATGTTTGTATTTATATCTTTCAACACTTTTGCATTAATCTAATTATTTTATACTGTTCTGAAGATTTCCCATAGAAGCCTTTAGGTTATACATTTTTTTGTAATTTTTATGTAGGGCAAATTTATTAGTTGTTCTGTCATTAAAATACTTGTATCTGTTCTTTTGCGCATTTGCATGAATAAGTAAGACTGGTTTGATTTCATAAATCTGAAAAAATGTCCTGCTGGAATCTTTTATAATCATTAACTGCATTAAAATTCTAATTATATATTCGGAGTTTTGCATTTATTTTTATTATACCACATTGCTTCCTAGTTATTCATAAAAATTTTATACTTTTTATATCCTTTAGAAAAAAATAAATCTTTATTGTATTTAAATCTTCCAATATTTTGTTTAATCGTTTGTTTTATAATACCATTCTGTAGGTTTACCTTAGATGCCCTTAGGTTATGATCTTTTTTATAATTTTTCTGTGGGATAAATTTACTTGCTGAGTTGTCATTAAATTAGTTTTATCTGTTCTTTTGTGCGTGTTCGTAAAAATAAGGAAGAATTTTTTTTTTGATTATATTATTCAAAAAATCCCAAGCTGGAATCTTATAAAATGCTGAACTGTCTTAAAATTTCGATTGATAACAAAATATTATGTTAAGCAAATATACGATTTTATATAATCAGTGTTAATCTATTCAGAATGAAACAGTACAGCACTGTGGTTACATGCATTTTGAGCATTATTCTTTTTAAATACACTAATAAATGAAAACAAGGAAAGTTTTCATTGAAAGGTATAAACTTATTCGCATGTTAAGCAAATCTTGTATATATGTATAGTATTTTATATTCAAAAATTAAGTTTCAAAAGCACTTTGAATTCTAAAGTCCTTAAATGAAAGCAATCTATAAAAGAGAAAATTGTCAATTTTTTAATTTTTAATTTTATATTCCTCTTGCTTTTTAAATTAGAATCTTTTCTTAAGTCAGAAAATTTTAAAATCTTATAGATCAGGCTAATAATAATGCGTATATGTGTAAATTCAAGGTTTATAAGCGTTCAATTTTATGCTCGTTAATTGACACTCATTTTGGATACACATTTACTCTCTAAATCTAAACAGCAGCAACTTAAAAGTGCGCTTTCGATTTTACTCCTGGGCCATGGATATCTCGTCCTAATTTTACGCTGCTAAACGAAATGTGTGTTGAAAGATTAGATCTATTGAAGCTGACACTCCCCTAACCGCAGACACTCCTTCTCATTGTGTCGCCGCGTGAGACTTGGGGGGAAGAGAAAAACTGGTAGAAGGAAAATCTCGGGACTGACACTTATAAGGGACTTTTCTGTCCCGAGACAGTATCGGGTCTGCCGTTATGGGAGGAGAAAAGTTCGCACTGATTTCTCGGGCCTGACCCCAGGAGGGTTAAAAAAGTGCGACTTTGAAAAATTTGGATTCAGCTAGTGTTCCGAGAATCGAACATGTTTGGGAATCACTGGAATTGTCTAATTGCGGGAAAAACATTCATGCCAACGCTCTCTATCGGCAACTTTTTGAACTTTTAACTTTTGAAAAAATCTTCCTTCCTGGCCATGCTTTTAGCTCAAACCCCACTTTCGCATCATATAATATTTATTTTTTCGATTTTTTAAAATTTTCTGATCACCTTTGTACTTTTGGTAGTATAATTAAATGCGTATTATTCATTGCTGAATTAATTCGTTGTGAAACTAAACAAAATAATGCTACATAAAAAGACTTGTAGAATAAAGCAGGACACGAAATTTCAACTTTTAACAGTATTCGTAATACTGACGACACTTTTTATGATAACACATTAATATCTAGATATATGATTGAAGTATGTAGTCTATGTTATATCTATACCAGATATGAACTACTTATATTAGCGTAATAATTAATTATTTCATTTTACCTTGATAACTATGACCAAATATTGTACTGCTCATCTTATACCTGAAAAATGCTCTGTGATTGCAACACTAACTGCAATAAAATGCAAATTTGTGAAGTTTCCCATCGTCTTTTCAAAGCAATCATGTGATTGCTATTTTAATGTATTGATGAAATTGAAGAACGTACTGACATTTGCTGCAATAAATATCATAATAGAAATTTTGAGTTTGTTTATACATCATCGAGGACAGATTTTCCGAACTTGTATTAACGAAATCTATGGTTAATAAGCCATGGACCAATTACTAAAACACGAAAAAAATTTTGGTAATGGCGAAAAACTCAAAACCTAAAGTATTCAAATGAAAGAAAAATTTAGAGAATTTTAGGGTAGCAGCGAAAGAAGAGTACCAATAATTCAAAGTAATAAATTATTTAATAATTTTCCCTTCGACAGAATTTTTGGAAATCACATACTAATCTCATACATGTATTAATAACAAGTATCCCAGAAAGCTTCATGTAGATGTAGACAGGTTATGTTTGTCTTTATTCTTCGGACAACATACATCTTTTGGTCCAAAACAAAATTATTCAAGCATTCCTTCTTGCTTTCATTATAACAAAAATCTGACATTTTTAACAAACGTTCGATGCAAACTACATCTGTTTCTCTTTATTCGTTTTTGAAATATCAATTTTTGAATTTTTGAATCAATTTGGATCACCCGCAATCGTTGGTGTGGTGCGGAAATTTGGAGAGGTGGGTGTCAGCTCGGATGTCGTCCTCACCATCTGCCAGAGGTTCAAAATTACGTAGTCCATCCCAAAAATAGCCATGTTGTTGCTTCAGAACGGGATGTTCACATAACTAAACTAAACACCCGCTATTTAATAGATTTAATGGCTTTCCACCACCTTATTAATAAAAATTATAATACGGTGCCGCATCATTTCATTCACTGAAAATTACAAAAGCGGGTTTCATCCCTGCTTTTGTGGCAATTGAGTGCTTAATTCGAATGCTTTTGAAATATGACGGATTTCATAATATGAAGCCCCAAGTGCAGGATATTTGCCTACTGCAAACGCAGACAGCAACTCACATAAATAATTTGATATTTTTAAGCAAAACACATATCTCAAAACCGGCTAGTCGGAAACAGTAATTTTTCTAAGACTTAATTCTTCGTAACTCCGAATGTTCATCCATTTATTCAATACTTTTAAATGTTTCTAATCTTATTATTATTAATTTCTTTTTACTTATACATGCAAATGAAAGATCATATTTTACTACTACAGATATGAGTAGAAAATTGAGATCTTGCAGAATTACACCATATAATGTTTTTAGAAAGTAATCGCCTTATGAAATGAAAATCTCTATTAGGACTGTTTTGGCTCAGTATTAAAAATGAATTGAACAGGAAGAAAACCATTTAGAAACAAATATAATAAGTGGAATAATAAAATTAATGAAAACATAAAAATTATACACCTTAATGTAATTTTTAGAAAAACAATAGCATTATATTTAAAAGTCCAAAAATGGATATCAGAATTTTTCCGTTTTTTTTCTAAAAGTTTAGAATTTAGTTCATAAAGTGTAAGAGAAAAGCTGTCATTCGAAGAAAAATTTTCGTGCAATAAACAATTGCTCATTTATAATTCTTTTATTATACTCGTATTATACATAGTTTCGACACTTTCGACAAATGTAATGAAAGCAAAGTTAACTTTTATGTCAATGCTAAAAATATTACCACTATTCTAATTCAGTCGGATAAAATAAATAAAACTTGAAAAAATTTTTGCGTAAGCTTTTTCCATATGGGATCTTTTCTTGAGAGCTGCTCTTAAGCATTAGAGCGGTATAGTTGTGAAATGCAGCGCTTCTCAATGGACAGCTGAAAGCCAACATGCTTGATAATTTAAGGTTTATATCGTGATTGTGACTCTCCGTTCGCGATAATACCTTTTACATTGAACTAAGCCAATCTCAATTAAGAATCTAAGAAATCAGAATTTCTAGATAATGCAATTTGTAAGTTACATGTTGTAAAACTTCTATGAAACACATTTTAAAATAATAGACCTTTTCTAATATATAAAAAAAATATTGTTTTTTTTTTGTCTGTAACAGTTATAACTTTCGCCTTCTGCAATTAATGTACTATATTTAAACTAACATCTCTTTAAAATCTCCTGCCATATTATATATTATTCCTATGGAATTTTTACTGCCATGATTTTCGATAAATATTTGTGCTAAAAGATTTCACTCAGAAAGAAAAATATTCAAAACAATACACTATTATCTTTTTGCTTTATTTAATTTTACTCATTACTTATGTGTTATATGGCATCAAATACTATATTAATTATCTAATTATAGTTCTTTATCAGTATCAGCAGATGAAATTCTATTTTACTTTAAAAAGGTCCTGAAAATTTTAAAACACCTATTCATAATCAAACTTTAGAACAGTTTCTTACCTGTTAACAACAAGGTCTAATAGTATCTTAAAATTTTTGTGGCCAATGTTTAAAATTCATGCTTTAAAGCAAGCCCATATTTAAAAAAAATTATTTTTTAAAACTTTTAATAAAATGTTTAATTTAATTTTTTCCATGCGAATTTTGTCAATTTTAAAATGTTCACTGTATAGAATAATTATAATTTTTCATTCAATATTCTTTGGGAATTTATGTTCTCCTTCGGACGTATAAAAGTTCTGCAAAATGATTTCTTTGATTCAGAAATTAAAATATTATCTCCTCAATATGTCATATTTTTTCATATGATGCTGATGCATATGTTGTAAGGTACAGTCCGTCAAAAAAGTATCCGATATCTTCTTGTTGCTCGCAGTCTAAAAATGTCACAATGAAGCAAATTTTATCATGATTTGTTAAGTTGTCCTCTTTAAATACATGTCAATCTCCGAAGGCCGACTTCATATTTATTGTCATAGTAGTTGAAATATTTTCTCCGGGATGAAAACAATTTATGTCTAATAACTTTAATTACATCTGTAAAAAATATTATAACGCAAAAAAAAACTCCCATCGTATCATATTACTTACGGGTCTCATATTACTGTGGGTAGAGATGGACAGAGTCGGGAGTTGCTTTAACACATGTTTATTGTATGAGGTTTATTTACAGAGTGACTTATGTACAAAGAAAGTATAAGGCACAGAGAAGAAGAATCAGAGGTCTCACTCCCATAGACCATAATGGCAACTTTTTTAACATTACACTTCACATAGACAGTACGCCACCTATCGCGGACTAGGAAACTAACCAGAATACGTCAGCGTGACGTCATTGCGACGCGAATGGAAACGAAACCAATCCTTATCGTCATGATAAAGATGTAAGTAATTATAAAGTATTTATTGTACTTTTAGGCCCGCTTTTCGACGATTATTAAATTTAAGAATAATTTATTTTGATACATTGTTAATTTTAAAACCTAAATCATCTAATTTTAAAATAACGTTTTTCTCACTTTACTGACCTATTCTTTAATACAGAAATTAAAAATAAATACAGAAAATTAATAAAAAAAATTCATTCGTCTGTTGTAGACCTCCAATAATTAAAAAAAATGCGAATGCATAATTTAAGAAGTATAAAGTATTTTTCAAATTATTAAATAACATTTATTCTTCATCGGGAAAGTTCTTTCTGATCATAAATTTTTAACTGCAGGAAAGTAATTATTGTTGATTAAGTTAATATACTTCCTCTCTCAGAATACATTAAAACTTCTACATAAATTGATATTTAATAAATTTACATTAATTTTTATTCCAGATACAAAAATTGATGTTATTCTCTGTGGCTTTATCGTAGTCGGATCTCATTTTCTCATAAACTCTAAGTTTCTGTTTAAACTCCGACAAGTTTTGACAACCATATAAAATACTTTTTCTGATAACAGAGTCAGATATACCATTTATAACATATTGCATCAAAGCAGTATCTTCAAGATTACCGCGATTACATAATTGTTTCATCTTCAAAAAATACTCTTCTAATGACTCATCGTCTTTTAATTTACGTTTACTTAACATTTCATGCAGTTCAGCAGAATTACAAGAATAACTAAATTCAGATAATAATAAATTTTTCAGCTTTCCCCAAGAGTTAACACCAGTTTCTCTTTGAATATATAATTTTGCTTTACCTTTCAAAGATCTTTTACCAAATACAAGTTTATGCAGATCACTTAAATTAAACATATTTACAGCATCTTCAAATAATTCAATCCATTTTTCAATACTTTGATGAGAATCACCATCAAATGGCATGATAATACTTTCAATATCATTAAAACTAATGTTAGGTTGATAAAGATTGTGAACTGGAAGCTGCACCAATTCCTCACTTAAATTTTCATAACTTTTGCGATTCTGTTCGTTTTCATTTTCTGAATCCGATCCAGAATCATTTTCACGAATAATATTCTGATTTAATATATCTAAATCGCAAAGATATGTTAACAATCTTAGAACAATTTCTTTTTTAGTACCTTCGTTATTTATCAATAGCAAATTGTAATTAGTTCATTTAGAGATAGCTTTTCTTCAATCAGTTTAGCTTTTTCATTAAAATCTTTATCATTTGGCTGAAAGTCAAAGCCAGAAAATTCTCTTATTCTGCTTCTGTTTTGACGGTCACCGTCGAAATCGAACAAAAGTTTATGCAAACATCGTATTTTCGATGTTCTTTCGGATGCTATTGCAGCCTTCATTTCTGGAATATCTATCAATTTCATCGTAATTCAAAATAGTGGAAATTTTGACTCTCCGTTTTCGTCGTTGCGTCAGTAATTCCAAACGTAGCGGCGTCGATAATCCGGCACTTTTAGGCGCAACAGTTTATCCAGTGAAGCATATCCTCCGAGTCCGTCTTTCATGAAAGTTTGTTATCATCTTAATACAGGATCGTATCCAACAGATTTGAAGTCTAATTATTCATAGAGATCGTATCCAACTTCTGGACACCACTATTGTAGGCGGTTATCAGGTAGGCTTAGTGTTGTATTCCATAAATGAATACACAGTAACTTGAACTAACTATTATATTATGCAGAATTATGTTTACATTTTGAAGAAGCATTATATACAGTTAAAGGTATTTACAAATGAAACAGTTTAAGTTCGTCATATGATAAGGATGGCACTCATTAGCATCGTATATCGTCTTTCAAATCGTCGCGTCGTTTCATCTCATGTTTTGGTCTTGAGGAACCAAACCAACCTCCTTCATACCACAGAGAAGAAGAATCAGAGGTCTCACTCCGCAATTTCTTCAGCGCCCCCACTCGCGAAGTCGTGAACTACAAACCAAAACCATAACAGAAACTGAACGCCATATTGCCCACAGAGAAGAAGAATCAGAGGTCTCACTCCCATAGACTCTAATGGCAACTTTTTTAACATTGAACGTCACATAGACAGTACGCCATCTATCGCGGACTACGGAACTAACCAAAATACGTCAGCGTGACGTCACTGCGACGCAACAGGAAACGAAACCAATACTTATCGTCATAACAGCGATGCAAACAATTATTAAAGTATTTATTGTATTTTTAACTCGTTTTCCGACGATTATTAAATTTAAGAATATCTAATTTCTTTTGATACATTGTTAATTTGATAGCCTAAATCGTGTAATTTTAAAATAATGTTTTTTCTCTCACTAAACTCAATAATTCTTTAAATACAGAAATTAAAAATAAATATGGAACATTAAAAAAATTTTATTCGTCTCTTGTAGAGTACCAATAATTTAAAACATATGGATGTATAATTTAAGAAGTATAAAGTATTTTTCAAAATATTAAATTTCATTTATTCTTTATCATAATTTTTGTATTAGATCCTATATTAAAAAAAAAAAACTGCAAGAAATTAAATTTTGTTGATGAAGTTAATATACTATCTCTTTCAGAATACATTAACACTTCAAACATAAATTAATTTTTAAGAAATAAACATTCATTCTTATTCAAGATAGAATGTAATTTCCATAAAGAAAATTCATTTGCGATTTTTTTTTAACTCTGCAAGAAGTTAATTTTTGTTGCTTAAGTTAATACTATACTATCTTTTTCAGAATATTTTAAAACTTCAACTATACAAGATACAAAAATTGATAGAATGCAATTTCCATAATGAAAATTTTTTTATGATTTTTAACTCTGCAGGAAATTCATTTTTTAAAATTATGTTAATATTATACTATTTCTTTTAAAATATATTAAAACTTCACCAATACATTAAATTTTAATAACATTCACTATTATTCCAGATACAAAAATTGATAAAATGCAATTTTCATACAATAAAATTAATTTTTGAAGTTCATTTTTCTGAATTTTTCCAACCCTAACAACAAATTGTTCTACTAAGTTGTTATAATAAATGTTTAATACTCAACATAATGTAACATTTTTTTATTGAACCAACATAATAAATTACAAAACATTGCAACTGCGTAACATTTCTAACAAATATTGATTAGAAACCAGAGTGATTTGTTGTGCATAGTTTAAAACCAATCAATATAAGAGAGTGTAATAAAATAAACCAAGAGCTGAGCATAACTGAATGACCTTTGTACATAGGGTGGCCCTAGGTCAGGATTTTAAACTCCCATCACACTACACTCATACTGTCCAGTATAGTAAAAATTTTATTGTGAAATTATAATTTTTGATCAAACAATATAAATAAATTTTCCATTTATTGGAAAAACATTTGCAAGCTTATCTATAAAAAAAATCATCAAGAATTACAAGCGTAAAACATATTTCAACTTTTTCTGAACTTGCATAATCTGATTGGTTCATTTTTCTCAAACATGTGACTTGTAAAAAAATTAAATGCATGATCGTGTATTGTATACTCGCAACTGTCAAAGTTTTTGTTAAGGAACAAGTATTTGCAGTTTCTCATCATCAAACTCTCAGAATTAAATGATTAATCTAAAACTTATTACCCTTAGGGTTTATGAGGCAAGCTTTCTTTTTATACTGATTTCATATCAAAATTAATTATTTTCATGATTAAATGGGCGGTTGTCAAAACGGGTACTTTAAATTTACTATATGTGCCAGTTTTGGACATGCAGGTGGCCAAAAGTGGAACACTATATGTTCCAGTTCTGGCCACATAACTTTATTATTGTATTTTTAGCCATTACATAAATTTAAGAATATCTGGATGAAATAAAATCAACTAATTTAGATTTGTTCCTAAAATAAAAGCAACCGATTTAGTGTTGTTTTTAAAATGAAAATAACTCATTTAGTTATGTTTGTTTTCATTTTACATAGTAATGACTCCAATTAAAAAAAGAAGGCAGGTAGCATTTCCATAAAAAAATTTTGCTACTCACCATCTAAAGTTGGTAATGCAGTTAAGGCCATTCAAAATGGAATGTCAAAAACATTTCCATTTTGAATGTTTACCTCCCATTCATGTTAGAAAATTTCAACTTGAGGAACCTGAATCGAGTGATGAGGAATATTCTTTCAGATGCAAGGATTGCTCTAATTTTAAAACCGATTCTGATGAATTTGATTAATGTTGCAATTAAAAATTATAAAAATACATATTTGTGGATATTGCTAGTGAGTATAATAATATAATGCAAATTCTTGATTTGTAAGATTTTTAAAAAAAATATATGCTTTTGCAATATAAGTTTATTACCCCCCCCAAAAAAAAAATTATGCGAGTATATATAGTTTGTATTTTATCAACCAAATTAAATTATAGTTTGTATTTTATCAACAAAATCAAATTATCGTTTTCTGCATTCCTGTTTCTTTTTTTAAAAAAATGAAATCCGTAGCAAAAATCACCTTAGGAAAATTTTATTACATATCTTTATAAATTCATCAAAAAAATCATATTTAAAATAACAGAAAATAATGTACTAAAATATATATTGCATAAAAATGATTTATTTTTACTCAAAAATCATTCAAATGTCTGTTAAAAATACAATATTAGTGTGGCCAAAACTGGTGCACATGGGATTAATTTATTTAAAAATTCATAACTCTAAATCTAAAATATTCTTCAAAAAAATTTTATAACTAGCAAAAAGCCAATAAAATTTGCTAAAGAATAGTATAAAAACAATTTAATATGCATTAAACACTCATCCACTGTGAAATTTCAATTTTAAATTTTATCTTAAGGTGGCTAAAACTGGAGCATCTTCCCTATATTAACTTTAATTAAAACAATGAAACAAAGTTAAACAAATAAGTTAAAAGCAGACATAAAACATCCATGCAAATTGATGAAATATTCTAACAAATAAGCGTTGGCCATTTGAACAATATCATATTCTTTAAAATATATTATGTTTATCTAATTTATTAGCCTCATGTATCAGTAACTTTTTATAATTTATACATTGAAGAGATAAACTTTCTACAGCAAAATAAACTCAAATATAAAATCAAACGATTTATTTGAATAATATTCAGGGTAGTTAGTGCTTAAAGTTATCCATATTTCATTTGTTGAATAGCACCATGTAATGATTTACCCAATGTAAACATTCACTTGATAGTTTTAACTTATATAACTGCTGAGGATAAGTGGTTAACTAAACCATCTTATCAAATTTTTAATTGTAAATTCATAATGGATCTTGTTGAAGAAAATTCTCCACGGATGGAATCAAGGATTTAAATCATTCTTCTGCAGTCATCCTGTAGACAGACCAGCTTCAACAATGACCGAGTTCCTGAAAGAACAAGCAAATTTCTAGTACACTCCCATTTATATAAAACAAACCCATTTCTTTTTATAAAAGGCACTGCCTCATTGTCATGCATAAATATTAGTAAATAAATATTCAACCGAGAGGGTTTCTAATCAATAATTAATTAGAATTCTAAGAAAGTCATTTACAAGTAACTTCCTCATGTCAATATGTGTTAATTAAAACAGATCAAAATATTTTGATATCCTTAATAAAATAGTTTTACATAATATGTTTATTAGATAAACTTCCTTTATTTAATTAATAGAAATGAGAATGAATAGTTTAATTTTTAATTGGAAAATTCTAAATATTATTCACATTTAAAAAATATTAATAAAAACAAGAACTTAAAATGCAATATAGCCTTAACCAGACTACAGAGATTCTTAATCGGTTCAATGGCATTTCACAACAGCCCATTTTTAACATAGAATACACATCTAAAAATTACTTTGCATTTTTGAGCACAAATAACAATTTTCATACTGTAAAATTTCATAGGTTTTGGCCACATTAAGAGAAAATTTGAAATTGAAATTTCACCGTGGATGACTGTTTAAAGCATGTTAAATCACACTTTAGCAAATTTTATTGGCTTTCTGCTAGTTACAAAATTTTTCTGAAGAATATTTTAGATTTTGAGTTATGAATTTTAAAATAAATTATCCCAATTTGCACCAGTTTTGGCCATACTAATATTATATTTTTAACAGACATTTTAATGAATCTTCAGCCAGTATTTCAGTTCATTATTTTCTGTTATTTTAAATGTGATTTTTTTTTTTATGAATTTATAAAGATATGTAGTAAAATTTACACAAGCTGATTTTAGCTGCAGATTTCAGTTTGAAAAAAAAAAAACAGGAATGCAGAAAACAATTTAATTTGGTTGACAAAATTCAAACTGTATATATACCTCACATAACTTTTTTTGATAAAATATGAAACAAAAAATGGGGAGAGGAATCAACTTACATTGCAAATACTTAAAGTATAGGGTTTTTTTAAAATCTTACAAATCAAGAATTTGCATTATTACTCACTAACAATATCCACAAATATATATTTTTATAATTTTTAATTGCAACATTAATCAAATTCATCAGAATCATTTTTAAAACTAGAGTAATCCATGCACATAAAAAAATATTTTTCATCACTCGAGTCAGGTTCCTCAAGTTGAAATTTTCTAACATATATGTGAGGTAAACATTAAAAATGGAGAAGAAAGCTTAACTCATAAACCCTAAGGGAAATCAGTTTTAGATTAATCAGTTAATTTTGAGAGCCTGAGGATGAAAACTGCAAAAACTTGTTCCCTAACAGTTGTGAGCATACAATACATGATGATGCATTTAATTTTAATACATGCCACATGTTTGAGAAAAATGAACCAATCAGATTGAAAATAGTAAAATAAGGATTGTTTAAAGTATTGGAATGCTTCTTATTAGTTAATTTGAAATTACTGGTTAATTAATGGAAAAACATAAAACTGGTTGCAGTGGCCAAAAGTGGAGCATCTAACGTATCTCAAAACAACTCCTCAAAATCAAAACAATCTAAAAATCTTTTAATCTAAATAATTTTTTTTAGTGCTAGAAAACTTTATCTCAATATATGCAATACAGTCATACATATATTAGTACATACATAATTTGTAATATACAGCGGTATTTCTATTGACATAGAATCTCAATATAATTAATTTTAATGATAAAAGAATTATAGCTTGGAAATTATTACAACAGTTAACAATAAATATTTGGACAGTAATAGGCAACGGATCAATATCTTTCGTGGTTATTTTTAATTCTACGTCATATTATACAGCAAT